>JAPYZA010009936.1:0-12020 GCA_030522685.1 Eupelmus azureus | reverse complement strand
TCAAGAGAGAACTTGTAATTATGGCATTAGAATGTTTAGAAATTTGGTAGAATCTAATTGTAGTTTAGAATCCACTTTTTATAGTTCAATCCATCGTTTGCGTAGAGCTTGGAACGTACAACAATTAGATTTATCTACTATACTTTCGATAGACTCTTTAAGAAATCTGTTAAAGAAATCTGTTAAAGAAATCCTTATTAACTTTTTATTAGTTTTAGTTGCGCCATCTTGTATTAAAAACTATGTATTTTATTTTCTAAAAGGACTTATGTCCGTTAAAATTAATAAAATAAAATAAAATAAAATAATTGATTTTTTTTTAATAATTAAGTTTACTCTCCGTATCAAAAACAGGCATCCATGCAGTATGTGGTTAAGGCGTCTCAAGTGGCTCGCGAGCAGTAATAGAATACACACACATTTATGTATAGCTGCTGATGCTTTCTGAATATAGTTTATTCAAATAATTTTAATCAGATAAATCTATGTATTTGCAATTGTAAAATTTCAGTACTTGCATAGAATTAATTTTTACGAAATATTATATATTTTTGTACTACATAGCCTTGAATTAAATCTGAATAATAATTTTAAAATCATTAAATTAAATCAATTATTTGTTTTTTTTTCCAAGCTTAATACAAATAGTTCTTTACGGAAATGAATAAAATAACCAAACCAGGATAAATAAGTGATAATAAAACAAATAACATCACACATAACTGTAAAACGAGAGTAACGCATATGATAATTATATTTTAATTAATTTTCTTGAATCTTAATGATTATATAATTAATCTTTTATCAATAAAATTTTAATAATTATGCTGGTATCATAAATGTATAGATGAAGTATTTTAATTAACAAATGTTCGAATTAAGATTTTAATCAGAATAGAAACATAAAAAGATTGTTGGAAATTTAGTAATTTAAAAAAAAAGATTTGGGTGAAGTAGCAATTTTAATTCTATTCGAACTTGAATTTACAGTATATTATATTTTAACTCTAATATGCAATAATAATTTATGTTTTTACATGGAGAGAATAGTTATATAATATTGTTTTTACACATACGTTTAGTTGATAAACGTAAAACCTGCGTACGTAAAACGAAATCGTAAATTGGGATGTATAAGATATTTTTTGACATAGTATGCGTAAAATTCATACCAACGGTCTATAAAAAAGAAACAAAACATAATTTTAAAAAAACCCGTATAAAAATGCAAAATCTGATTGTATATAAGAATAAAGAATAAATCGAAACTAAAAATGTATTGTGGAATGAGAGAGGGTAAGCGGGGAAAGGAGCGCGCGAGATAGAGAGAGAGAGAGAGAGAGAGAGAGAGAGAGAGAGAGAGAGCGCGAGAGCATTGCTGATGACGAAGGAAGTGAATATGAAGTACAAAAAAGAACATGCGTTGACACTTGCACATACCAAATTACGGTAGGGTAAAGGCAAGAAAGGCACCCTTTGCGACCGTGAAAGCTTTTTTCCTTTCACGTGATTATGAATGTGCTAAAGAGCCTAAAACCAAGGCAAACTTTCACGGCACTGTCTTCCTCGTGCTTACTTTTACTTTAGCGTAAAAGCTCGTGATGTGCTTTATTAACGCTCTGGCTTTAGGATATCATTCTTCTTCTTTCTAGTTGTTCAAACATAGACTTTTTTTATTATCATGGATTCATGCTATTCTTTACTTTCTTCTTAATATGCTTCATATTTATTTCGGGCGAATATAATTTATATTTATAGATCAGGTAAAAACATTTTTATTTCAAAATTTACCGGGTTAATGAATATTTTTTGTCAATACTGATGTTTGAGTTTTACTGAGAGCTTCTTATGCTGTTGACTAATTTTATATTTTTGTAATTTTTTCGAAAAGCTTACATTTATTAGACTTTTAATAGTTTGACAACAAAAATAAACTTTTATCAGCATTATCCCAGTTAATAAGTATGAATAATTAGGAATAACTGTAATATAACGTTTGATTTGAGACAGAAGTCGTAGTTTTTAGCAGTTATTCAAAAATAATAATAAATAATATTTTATTCACAAATATTTACAATTTCTCACATTTTTTGTTTTCCGTGTTATATAATATTAGTACATTTCGATACGGGTGTGGAAGGTGGTTATTTGCCTCGTGAAACGTTTTTCGCCCGAGCGAAGCGAGGCCTTTTTTTGATAAAATTTTTTTATATTGTATTTATTAATATATATAAGTTAATATAAAATTTTATCAAAAAGAAAATATAATCACAATTAATTAATTAAAATAATCAAAGTATGCGAATAAGTAATTAATATCATAAAACAACACTATCAAATGAATATTGATAGCTAAATACAAACTCTTCGGTCGTGTAATTGTTAATCATCAGATATCCCTTTTTGAGTGTATTTTTGTAAGCGTTGCCTTGTGTTAAAGTCATGGTAACTCCCAAATGTGTAAAATTTAATTCTGAAGCGGCTGCGCTCTTAATAAAGGACGTGTAAAAATGAATATTTCGATCCATCCCAAGTTCTTGGAACTGCAGTCTAGTATTCAACAGTTGAATTTTTTGCATAACCTGGAGTCAATTTGCACAAAATTATCGTGGACAATTCGCATAATATAAAAATTGTCGTTTCCTCTGAGTTTATACATAACAATAGTTTCAACTATTGAAAGGAAACCAGGCAAAATTATCTATGAGCCAGAAATAACGCGTAAAGCTTCAGAAAACATTCAAATTTTATAAAATTCCATTAGGGTTGTGCTCAGTTTTATAATATGAAACCGTTATAATTAGAACATGATTGTTAGATACAAGGAGAATTAAAAGTTAAATACAAATTCTGTAAGTAGAAAAATATACTTGAAAGACATCAAAGAAGCCCCGGACTCCTTTACTCCAGAGAGCTTTTACTTCCGTAATTTCCATAGAGCGATCCTGAAAAAGTTATCTGCAATACTTATAAAATTTATAAAGATAACGGAAAAACTTAAAACAGACCTGTAATAAATAACTAGCCGTGAATCTTGTATTCTTATCGATTCTTACAGATTATTTTATCTAATAATATATCCCTCTAGTGATGGTTTTACATCATTTGTAAGACTTTACTTGATTAGGTTCGGCGATAAAATATTAGAAACCATGTAAAAACCGTTTCACTTTCAGTTATCGATAGTTTTGCACTTATATCTTTAGACATTGTATATCTTTTAATCAAATATTGGTAATTGATTTTTATCATATAAAAAGAGATATAATAAATATAAACTTTCAACATCATTGAAATATAGGTGTTTTTAACATTTTTACTGCAAGTCTTTCAAATTTGAATTAAACTGAAAATTTTTTTAAATTATATTTTCTTTTCACTAATATATGCAGTGACTAAGGGTTTATTAAAAACACGACTATTAGTTTTATTCCGTTCATACAGTATTATTGATATAGTACTTTTTGAAGTTTATATATTTTTAATATTTAACCTGTTAAAGCCCAAATTAAATCTATGAAATTTTCAGGTTTTATCTTTTTAACCGTAATCAGTTTTTGAGCTCATTTAGTTTGAGTGATATTTTTGAATATTCAGAAATCATGCCAAATGATTTGCATTATTTATTGATAAATTCATAACAATATATGCAAAATTTATGTTGGATACACATAACCCTAAATACTAAAGGGTAATATCGTTATCATTTACAAACAGTAAAATTTTATCTATCTAGATTGTATTGATACTCAGTAAGTATTTCTATATAACGAATCTATAAATGTTGTTGCAACGCCGTTTTTTTAATGTACATGTTAAATATTCTTGCCTATTATTATTATTTTAAAGTAGCCAAGAGTTTATGAAATTTAATTATTTTTTTATACGTATTTTTTTATAATTTATATTTTACGTGATGTAATTTATGTTTTTAAAGTTGAGAATATTATACATTTTTTAGTTTTAGTTTTATTTTGTAATGCGCATATAAAATATAAAACAGTTCCCTGATAGAATCGATCCTATTTAGTATAGTCATTTAATATTCAGTTAATGGGTTATAAGATAGAAAATTTCCAAAAATAACCGTTACATAATTTCAAATGAAATTGAAATTTTTACCAGAGTTACAAAATAAATTGCTGCTGACTAATTCTAGGTTATTAGTTCTATTCATTCCCATATAGTGTACATAAATTGTGAACCATAAGTTTAGTTATTTAAAATAATCAATTTTTATGATTTTACAATGGTGTGATTTTGGGTATTTAATTGGAAACAAAAACAATAATTATTCAATGGAATAATAAGGCAAAATAATTCTGTCTGAATAAAATGATAATTATTAGATGCGGAAAGATTATTAAAAAAAGTGAAAAATCAATTTTTTTCTTTAACACGTTGGTTTTAGGAGAAACATCCCTTAACATTACATTATATTATAAATCTTATAAAAGCGATTTCAATCCAAAAATGGTTGATTGCTTCGATTATTTTATGATAAAATACTTTCAAATTACTCATTTTCTCTATATTTTTAACTGTAATTGCATATATTCAATTCATATGCTTTTATCTTTTATTTAAATCTTAAATCCTCTGCAGTTCGCATTTATTTAATATGTAATTGAATGTGCAGAGAAAATACTAAAATTAACGAACTTATAAGCTCTACTTATAAGTTCTATTTGAATTACAGTAATCCGTACTTTTGGTTGTGTTAGGCTATTTCTCAGTTTAAAATTGGATTAGCTTAGGATGCAATTGGATTCTAAAATGTTTGTGTTTTACACTTACGTACCTAATATGAATTCTGTTTCGCTTTAATATAATTTATTAAGATAGTTTTCAAAAAATAAATAGTTAAGTAAATTACCCGAAAAAACTTTTTTGGTCATTTTTTCATATTGTTCATGAAGATTTTGTATTTAATATTATTATGAATGATATTTCATTAATTTAGTTTTAATGCAAACTTTTATAACAATGTGATTATTAAAAATAGAAAAATAACAGAAGAATTTTTTAAAACTATCTGCTTACGATAACATAGTATAAAACAAATAAAACGATTTACTTTAATTAGACTAATATTCATTAAAGTTTGTGGGATGAACGTTAACTGTTATTTCGAACTTAGTTTTGATATATTAACAGGACTGACTAAGTCGCTGATGAGAAACCTATTGTAAACAATCCTGTAATACTAACTAGAAGAGGCCACGGGATTCGGTTCACAGATCTTGATGATACTTTGTGAAATGTTTTTCGGTACCAAAAAATGAACGAAGCCGCAATTGTACAGTCTAACGCTTCGAAATACTCGAGTTATGGATACTTGCAGTCTTATTTTAAACAAAATATAAAAAATGGGCTTCTACTTAAAACGTGAACCATTAAGTCGAGCCAAATCCTTCATACATTTTCAATAAATAACATGAAACTATCGAAATCAAGCTTTAATTCGCTGTTTTCAGAATAAAAAAAGAATAATTAGGATCAATGCTTGTTTAAAGTTGAGTAACAAAAGTGTACTTAAAATCATCTAAATTTTGACATGTGGAATTTTATAATTAATCAGTGTATTTTATAATTATTCAGGAAAATGGTCAATAGTTTCTATATTATTTTATTCTGATTCGCCTTATAGATCTTTTCCGTTCGACTCCTTAGGATAGACTGCCTCTCGAAAAGGCCCAAGTAGAACTGCTTGGCTCTGCGATGCATTCCACTGTCGTCTAAGACAATGGATGCACTCATAAAACCCTTAACCATTTGCAGCCCCATGTGTTGACCACTCACGCACGTTTGGACTCGCTGCGCCTGTATACAGTTACTTTACTAGCTGCTTTTACTCCCTACAATCTTTATTTATTGGTAGTTAGCTTCTTCAAACTTCATATGTAGATTATAAAAATGAATATTTTAATTAAAAATCACCAATAATGTCTGTGTGTTTTTAAATCTATTTTTTAATATCATTTTTAATATCGATTTTTTATGAAGTTGTAAAATATTACATTATTTTAAACAATTTTTTAAGAACTATATTTTTGAATCACTATCTTTTTGGGTGAAAGTATTTAGCACCGAAATTTAGCAGACGAATAAATAACTATTTTGTTTATAACAAACGATAAAAATTAAATTACAATAAACGATGAGTTAGTTGCCCTCCGTTATGTAATCATCTATCATTTTACAAAATTTCAAAGTTATATTACAATACTACTACGAGAAAAGCTTGAATAATGTAAAAAATTATTATTATTCAAGCTTTTCTGGCCGTGGTATTGTAATATAAATTTGAAATTTTGTAAAATGATAGATAATTACATAACAGACAGTACCTAACTCGCTGTTTGTTGTAATTAAATTTTTATCGTTTGTTATAAGCAAAATATGTAGTTTTTCGGCTGCTAAATTTCGGTGCGAATTTTGAAATTTGAATTTACTTTCGAACCCCGTTACATCAAATGATTATACAATAAAATGAATTTCAAATTTAAGTATAAAACCTTTTGTCGCAGGTGAAATGCGTAATGTTAATGCTAAAAGCGGTAAGATATAAAACCTTATCCCTCTTGGTTTAATGATATTAGCATTATTGATAATAATTAATTGTTGATACATATTGTTAAAATACAAAAATATATAAAAAAATATACCGTTTAAATACAAAAATAAAATTATTAGTATTAATACATAAAAAGATACTATTTAAATACAAAAATTTTAATTATTAGTATTTTAGCTAACAATATTTTTATTTCAGTCGCATCTACTTAATTCGTATTTAATGATTATAAATAGGCATTCTGATATTTAATCTAATGATTTGAGAAATCGTGAAAGCCTGTTCTACTAAATTAACCGCATCCAAGGTTCTAAAATCTTTGTGTTTCTATCTAAAAATTCAAAAATTATTTAGCCTTAACGTGTAACAAAAAATTATTATTGTAAAATTTCATAAATAAATTTTGGAAATATGTGGTTATTGTGTAGTATTTCTGATTCCAAAGTTTACTACATAGAGCAGATTTTTAGCTAGAAATCGATTAAAATAGTCGCTCTTGTTATCTCAAGTTTCTAGCTTATTTTTTGCTAATTTTTAGTTCCTTTCTAGGTAGAAACTGTTAAAATTTCTACCAGAATAATTAAGTAAAACGTCGATTATGGCCAGTTTTATATTATTTGTTCACTATTGTCTTTCAGCAGCGACTGAACATTTTTAATTGCGCTTGGCGAATGCAAGTGAGCAGGCTTTGCTAGCAAGTGAAGCAAGCATTGCGAGTATGCATCATTGAGCCGTAACCAATAGGATTAATAACGTACTCTGATTTCATGAGTATGCCAGGCACTTTACTAATAGAGGTAAAGCATAAGCGTTCAGTTAACATTGCATCATGTAAGCTGTGTACATGTAAACTATCTGAGTCTCTAGGTTTTTGTGAGTAAAATAATCTATCTTTAAAACAAACTAATTGTAAGAGGTTAATATTTATTTTTATAAATTTATTCTGCATTTAACCTTTAGAGGACGGGAAAACCCATATATTGTCGCAACCCGTGATCGACACTTTACCCACGATCAATCCATAATATAAGATACCTTTTTCATGAATTTCCTTAGGCTGATAACGCGCCCCCAATCCCCATCCTCTAAAGGTTAATGAATTCTAGTTACTCTGTCTTCGTGTAAAATAAAATCATGAAATTCTTTTTAAACTTTTGAGGGAGCACAAATCTTTTCTCTGGGTATAAAAATGGATAAGAAAACTTTTTTAAAAAGAAAATGTAGGATTTTTTATTTACTAAAATTGAATAACCATATAATTTGCTACGAGCCACTTTGATTATAAGCTACGGTAATGATCTGAGTCCGGTACGCATTCGGCAAGTCATGTTCTTTTGGGTGGCATCTGTCTAGCTACATCTCAATAAACTTTGAAAGTCAATATTCCTCTAGAACTGTCCCTCCCAACCAATCAAGAGCCAGAGTAATAAGAGTCGTTGAGCTACATGCAAGTTAATCTAAGATAAGTTGCGCTATTTTTGCTATCGTATACGTGTAAGAAGTAATAATTGTATTTTTAAATAATAAATATGTCCGGTGGTATCTAAATAATATTTAATGATATATGTATAATTGTGCTACCGCATTAATGTACTTTCATTAAGAAAATTTGTTAGAATAGAACGAATGCCCATACGTTTCCGCATAGCTTATGTTTCTGTTAAACCTGTCAAAGAGTTAAGACGTGCTGATGTCTTTAAATAAAAGCTCTTAAACTTATTTCAACCGTCTTCGTGTTTTATTCTAAAACCCTCTAATCCCAACAAAATTAATAGTTCCATAATACTTATGTGTAATCGAATAAAAAATCTTTGTTTTTATATACGCGTTTTCCAACTTTCTGTTATAAATAACTAGTATAATTGCTATCAAAATATTGATATTTAAACCTAAATCCGTGCGTAAATATGAAATCTATAAAAAGACGAAGAAGTGCTATGCAATCGCGATTGATGAGGCAATTGTGAGGTCATATTAAAATCATTTACTTTATGTATTAAAGTATTGAAAATATTCTGCTCTCATGTCATTTGTACAAGAAAAATGTATCCTCAAAACTAATTAGAAGAGAAGTTATTTAATATATTTTTGTAGTAAAAATCAAATCGAAAAGTTTAATGTATTTAGAATAGCATCAGAGATAGGTACACAATATATTGTATTAGTGTTTTTAAATTAGGTTTGATACTAGCTGGGTACGTAGCTTTTTAAACGTAGTCTTTTTGCGTCTATTTAAAAATTCAAAAATTATTTATTCGTAACGTATAACAAAAATATTATTATTATATTCTGAGAATTATGTATTAATTTTGATAAATAAATTTCGCTAGTTTCTAGCTTATTTTAAGCTAATTTTTAACGGGTCTAGTAAATTTCTAGTTAGTATACCGTTAACATTTCTACCAGGGTACTGGTTCGTATTTAATTACTGATTTTGCTGTTGAATCAGTGACGTTTTCATGATGTCACAGCAGATAGGTCATGTTTGAATTTGAGAGACCTGAAAGTTAATAAAATTTTCGTACGCAAATTTTTTTTAAACAAAGTTTTTTACAATATGTTTCAAGTTTCAAGTGTAAGATTTGCTAGATGGTTATCTCTGGCGTAGTCCAGATGGATCGGATGCTAGGCCCATTTTACATACTTTTATATACTAAATATTTAAATTTAAGTACTATTAGATTTAAATAACTAGACTTTAAAATTTTTTTTATTTATTTACATTTTTGGAATTTATATTTTTTTAATATTTGTGTAAGGTGATGTTCATCTCTGGTATAGTCTAGATGGATCGGATGCTGGACGAAATTCACGTATTTTTTTGTACAACTATACGTAAATATCTAGATATTTTAAATTTATTTATTTATTTAAGTTTCTGGAATTTATGATTTTTATTATTTTGATTATATTTTTAATTTTCTACTTTTTATTAAATTTCTGAAATCTATGTATTTTAATATTTTTGTAAGCCGATTATCGATTTTGCTGTGGTTCAGATTGATTGAATGCTAAACGAAGCTCATATATTTTTACGTAAAGTTATATATGAATTTCTAGATTTTTTTATTCGTTTCGTTTACTTATATTCCTGGAATCAATATTATTAATATTTGTTTGAAGTGGTCATTTTTGGTGTGGTTTAGATGAATCAAATGCGAGATGAATTTCATATATTTTTACGTATAGCTATTTACAAATATTGACATTTTTTAAATTTCTTTTATTTATTTTTATTTCTCTGGATTTTACGTTTTTTAATTGTGTGAAATGACCAAGTTGAGCCGAGCGACATTAGGGTCGAGGAATATTTCGCTAGTTTAAATATAAAGCTGCGCTAAGTGTTTGGCATTTATAGTAAGCTAAATGACAGAAGAACCGTTTCTTTGCCGAGCAGTTATCTTTGATAGACGTGGCCACTTAAGTTTTACTCTGGCATGTTAAGAGCATTTTCTTTTTTCGAGATAAATAAAGGTTGTTAAATGAGAAAGTTTTTGCAGCAGATCACGTATTTATTAATGACAGCGGCAAGTAAACATGCGGGAGAAGGCCATTTGAGAGTAATTTCAGATTACGGGCCGAAGATAGAACACTTCGAAAAGACGTAATAAACTTTTATTTTCATGTTTCATATTTTCGCATTTACATCTTTAAACAGATTATAAATGATTATGATGAAATCTGCGTATACGGAAGCAGAAAATACACAGAAAAGCTGTAAGCAGAATAAATAACCTTTACAGTCCAGCTCTTACCTCAAAATCGCAACTTTGATGCGGTTTTTCGGCTCTCTGACTGTAAAATATTGTATCTGTTATGGAAGGTAATTATCTAACTCGTGTGAAAAATTGTCACACGAACTAAAAAATCACCTTCCGCCCCAGGTAAGTAATATACTATTACGTAGGATGCACAGCTCTTCAATATAATGAGACATTTCCGGAATAATGAATACGAGAGGAGGTATGAAAGAAGCAAGAGTCGCGCATTAAAAGTTAGCGAAGAGTAGGTGTAATCGGTCATGCTCTTGTCTTCTTCAAAAGCGTATAAGGATGAGTGATTGTCGTTGGAATATGCTAGTGCAATATCCTACTATCCTTCGTGAATTTCATCGCCAAAGACTCTAGACAATGAGCAAGCCTTCCGGCTCTCTATTCACGTCTACCTAGCCGATTCTGGTGGAACTTTACATTTATTTCTTTTATTCCTACTTCAAGTATATCTGAGATAATCTTCATCATTTATTATCAAGCAACGCTATTTGTTAAATTTAATCAAATATAAATTTAACAAAGGACTTTTATTTATTATTGTTTATTTATGAAAAATGTTATTATGAGTTTTTTTTTAAAGTTGGAGAGGGATAGATAGATAGAGAGAGAGAGAGAGAGAGAGAAAGAGAGAGATAGAGAGAGAGAGAGAGAGGACAGAAGCAACCAATCAGGTACGGCGAGAGAGAGACAGCACGCACCTCAATAGCAGCTATCTCTCTCTTCGCTTGGCCACGCATACGGCCGCCGGGAGGCTACCTCCAGTAGTATATGCTCGAAAGTTTAAGGAGTAATCATTTCCCGCGACCAAACGCGATGATAAAGCAATTTGTGTGCAACTGACTCGATTTCATTGCAGTCGAGTGAGAGAAACAAGCTTGATAGTCGCTGAATGTCTGTGCAGAGAGAGAGAGAGAGAGAGAGGGAGGGAGGGAGGGAGGGAGGGAGTGAGAGAGAGAGAGAGAGAGAGAGAGAGAGAGAGAGAAGAAGAAAGGAAGCTTAGAGGCAGCGAGGTTCGTTCAATTGAGTGCACTTACGATGAAAAAGGGGAGGGTAAAGAAACTAGAATGCGAGAGCAAAATAGAGAACCGCAGCGATCGAGTGAAATGAGAGAGGGCCACGGGGCGTAGGCCCGAGAACAGCAGGACAAATAAGATTAGATAAGACTTTTATTAATGTCCCTCTCCGAGCGAGAGAGAGAGAGAGAAGAGTCAGGGGCTAATAGACTTTTTTCTCTCTCAACAGCGAGCTTCTCTATTTGCATCCGCACAACTAAACTTAATTTAGCTTTTTATACTCTCTCTCTCTCTCTCTCTCTCTCTCTCTCTCTCTCTCTCTCTCTCTCTCTCTTGCCCATTATGCTTCCAGATTTATTTTCATTTTTTATATATTCATCTCGGTATAGTAAATTGGTACTGCGTTATTGACCTACTGAGACTACAGCTAGATTCTGTATACCGCTATAAACAGATTGATTTTTCATTTTCGCTTCCCCTTCATTAAGGGGAATCAGTACAAAAAACGTTCCTTGTTCTATTGGCTTCAGCATTATTTATAATAATTAATTGTTGATCTATATATTTTCAAATTTTCATGACCTGACACACAAAGGCAATGTCCTTATCTATTGTTTAAATCAAGATTGAAGTCATTTTGTTAAAAATTGAAGTCAA
>JAPYZA010009935.1:0-15914 GCA_030522685.1 Eupelmus azureus | reverse complement strand
ACTTGTAAACAAGTACAGGTATAATGGTCACGTGACTATCTGGCGGCAATTTTGAACTTATTAGAAATATTTTGAAAGTATTTATACTCATTACTTATTGACATAAAAATGAATAATTTTATAATTATTTTGAATATTTCTTATCATAGTATATGTTAATAAGTGTTTATTTAATTAAGTTAATTTTTCATATGAATCTTTCAAAATTATGAAAATTTATTTCACTAAATACAGCTTCTAGGAGGATGTCTTAATAGTAAAACTATATTCTATGCTTAGATAATAATAATTTTTTGAGTACAAGTCTGACGATATTAAAATAGACAACATTTTTACAATATTAAGAATTCTAATTATAAACTTTGTTACTTTATAACTTACTTTGCGTACTTATTACTTCTGATATTTATTATAATTTTAGTTAAAGTGTTTTCTTAATTATTCTTTCAATAATATTATTGCAATTCTTCTACTACCACCAATAAACACTAAATAAATTAAATAAACACTAAATAAATTAATTTTGTCAATCCTCATATAAGTTCGCATGAATTTGCATATAAATTAGCGATTCGGTCATGGATGAGCATAATGATTAAACCGTGTCCGCAAAAATTAGCCTTTTAGACGCGGTCACATTAGCAACTATTTTATGCGCGAGCTCTGATTTAATTGGCCGAATGCGAGATTTTCGTGGGTTAATACTTATTTTATTATTATTATTATTTTTCGAACATTCGCGCTCGTTAAGCGTATCCGCTTAAAGTATATAAGTTTAAACTTTTTACCTGTTAGACGCGGAGCTTGAAGCAATGATGTACGTTCATTAGCTTCTTCTGCATGTTCTATCCTATTCATAACAGTTACTAACATTTCAAAATGTTTATTTTTACTTGAGAAAAATTAAATTATAAAAGAATTAAAGAACTTTATTAATTAAATTAATTTCTAGCTTTTAATTGTAAATTCTCGTTTCATTTTAAGACAATAAGATATATTAAAGTTCATAATACTGGTGGCACGGCTAAACTATAACACTATCGTTATCGGGCATTATCAGTCTTATTTTCGTAATGCACGTGACTTACTTATGCTTGGTTAGCATTACTTACTTTATTCTGTAGTTTTTCTCTCAATCGTTTTTCTCACAATATTTCTTCATAATAGAATATTACAAAATGTAAGATTTTATATATTTAAAAAAAGGATAATGAACACTATGTAAGCTGAATAACCATTGTTTTAAATTTTATGTTTTTATATAGGACATAAAGTAATAGTAACAAGGTTAATAGATTACACATCTAAGAATATTATAATTAAATTCATAAAATGAGGTAATTGAAAGTATAATTAAAATATGTGTTATTTGAAAGTTTTAACAAAAATTATGGTATTTTCTATATACAATCAAAGCAAAACTTTTATAACAGGCGTATGAATTTCATATTTGTATTTTTAATGCATCAATAAATAAACAAAACGCAATTTTTGACCGAATCCAAAGAAACACGTTTAAACAAACGAATTAAGACTTATTTCTTTCTGGAGTTGTCCGCATACCAATAGCCAGTATTTATCAGACAATCAATTATACAAACTCATCATATTCCGCAATCACATTACTTTCCTTAAAACATCAAATAAAGACAACCATCACCAACGAAAAGTCATCAAGCAATGACAACCTCCACTCGCGCGGCAATTCCCAATTGTCACGAATTTCATTTCGCGCGCAAATTAATAAAACTAAATGTTTCTACAGCCTCGCAGCAATAAACAACAGCTCTAAACCTATAAACCGATTTTTAACATCCTTTCCATTCGCACAGCGCTTGCTGCTGTATCCGTCAATTTTTCCACATATTTGAATGCGTCTTTCGCATATTGCAGGGCTTGCGTTACGTATTTGGCATAATGGGCCATCCGGTGATCGAGCTGGCTTTGTCGGTCCAGGCCGCTGGCCTCCACTATTTGGGCTTCAGGAACGAGCAGGCTGCCTGCTACGCCGCCCAGGCCTATGGTTACTTGACTAGTGAGTGTATACTTTTATTGATTAATTGCCGATGGTATAGATCACACTCTAAATTTTAAATAGTGGGAATTCTACTATTTACTCTTTAGTGAAGTAATCTCAATTAAGAAATAGTAAAAAAATTCACTATACTTTATCGTGAATTTTCACTATTTGTTAGTTAAGATTGCTTTCCAGTAAGTCCACTAATAGTGGAATTCCCAGGCGTATGATTTTTTAGGATTTAGGGAAGTTAATGGATGGACTGTTTGTTTTATCGCGGATTAAATGGGCTGAAGGAAGAGAGTTTTTGGTGCACGTGGAGGAACGTTTTACTGACAATGTTTTGGTATATAACAGCAGAGATGATATTTAGAATAGTAAATGTTATTATATTAATTGTTTTATTATACTTTGTCCGCTTCCCGAATAGAAAAGCTAATAAGCCCTAATTAAAAATACTAAATTTGAATAATGTGAGCAAAATAAGATATATATTTATGATTTAATAAATTTTGATTACATCTAAATGCGTTTAATAGAGAAACCAGCTGTGGTTCTTTGCGTTTCTGGTCCAGGAGTACTACACGCCCTCGGTGGTATGGCAAATGCTCAAGTCAATTGTTGGTGAGTTCAGCAAACTATACATATGTTATAACTAATCATTTGCGTGGTACACTAAAATTTTTTTATTATTAATTATGTAACTTCTGACTTTGATAAACTTCTTATTTAATACTTCATAAATTAGGATTTGCTGTAATTAACTAAATTTTAGTTTATGTAACTACTTTTTTTTTAAGTAAAATAGCTTAAAAATTACAGCTTATTCTGTACAAAATATCTAAATAAACTATAGTTTATTCTTGTATTCTTGATTGTGCCGACTTTTTGATAGTACAAGAAGCTCTTTTTCGAACTAATTAGAAAAAATACACGGAAGTTATTACTGCATTAGGTATTTTTGACGAAATAGGGTAATAAAATATTTAATTAGCTTTTAAATAGTTATGTGAGCATTGCTATTCAACATGCACAAAAACTAAGAATTTTCTAGTCGACCCATAAAATATATTGTACTACAGTTTTATAGCAAATATTTTTGATTGTATTCATTAAAAAAAATTTCTTGTACTCTGGAACATTTTTGGGTTCAATTTAGCAATTTATAAGCCAATAAGTAAACGAGTAAGTATAAAACTTCTTGTCTGTTTAAGAAATTTAATAATACTTAATAAAAAGTTTATTAATAAATGTTCTGAAATGCAAAAATGTTTTGAAAACTCAATTTCTCTTCTCACAAAAATTTAACAGCATTGACAAACAAGTCATAAGCTTATATTAAATCTCGCGTTTGTCAATTTTACAGGCCTGTGCTGGTGCTCGGTGGCTCGTGTCCCCAAGATCATGAGGGAATCGGTGGCTTTCAGGAATGGGCCCAGGTCGAAGCATCCCGACCTTATTGCAAGTATGCTGCTAGGCCACCATCCGCGGCTCTCATACCCCTGCATGTTGAGAAGGCGGTCAGACTTGCAACTTACGGCAGGCCAGGTTTGTTATTTGTATTTGATTTTCTTGGTATATTTTAAAATATCGAAACCGTAGGGTTTATCAGCTTACAGTTAGAGCACATTCAGTTATTTATTACCAGGGCTACTTTGGGTTGAATCTTTATTATGTTTCTGTTTTACGACGATATTGTTAATGGTTTATGAAAGCTACTTTTTATTTTTTACTTTTTTTATCTTTAAAATCTCTCTTTTTTCAGAATAATCAGTCCAAATAACAAATTAATGATTTTTCAATTATTATTAATCTACTATACTTCACGCGACCAATCATTTTAATAAAAATCTAAACAATAAAATAGCAACGTTATTTTTTTACAGGCGCAGCTTACTTGGACCTACCGGCTACTCTGCTCAAGCAGCGCATCGACGATAACCAAGTCGCCCGGGTACTCCCTGTACCTCCGCCCCCACTAGTCTATCCAGACAACAGATTAATCGAGGAGGCCGCAGATCTAATCGTACGCGCCAAAAAGCCGCTCGTCATCATTGGAAAAGGTCGAAAAGTTATTTCATATCCATCGCCACTTCAAACTTCTATATCGACATTTTTTCTTAGATATCGTGCCAAACAACCCGAAATTTTTGAAAATCATTTCAGGTGCGGCGTACGCACAAGCCGAGGCGCAAGTGCGCGAGCTGATTGATGTCACGGACCTGCCCTTCCTACCGACGCCGATGGGCAAGGGGGTAGCTCCTGACTCCGATCCCCGCTGTGTATCCAGCGCCAGGTCCGCAGCCCTGCTACAAAGCGATCTCGTCCTGTTGCTCGGCGCGCGACTCAATTGGATGCTGCACTTCGGCCGCCCGCCGCGTTACCAGTCCGACGTCAAGTTCGTTCAGGTATAATTTAAAATTTTGGAGTTCATTTAATTGTTGGGTGAATTTCACAATTTTAATTTATAAGACAATTGCAGGTGGATATTTGTGCAGAGGAATTGCACAACTCTATGTCGGCGACTGTCGCCATTCAAGCAGACATAGCTCCTGTCGCCCAAATGCTTGCGGAGGCTTTGAGAAAAAGGAGATACCGCATTTCTAAAGACAATTCTTGGTGGAAAGAACTATCGGCTAAAACAAAGAAAAATAAGGAAATCGTTGATGTGAGTTCACACATATGCAAAACGTCACTTAAATTGCTTTTTTCACTTTGGTAAAATCACTTTGAAATTTCAAATCTTGTAGAGAATGTGCAGGGACATTAGTGAACCATTAAACTACTACGCAGTTTTCAAAACCATTCAAGAATTATTACCATCAGGTAAGCAGATTTTTATTTTATAATTCAATAATGTATTGATTAAAAATATACCAACTAAATTTTTTTTAGATTGTATAATCTGCTCAGAAGGAGCTAACACAATGGATATTGGTAGAACAATATTACTGAATAATCTTCCGAGGCACAGACTTGATGCTGGTACATTTGGTACAATGGGTGTAGGTCTAGGCTTTGCCATTGCAGCTGCTCTTTACTGTAGAGATAGTTACCCACAGAAAAAAGTAATCTGTGTTGAAGGAGACAGTGCTTTTGGATTTTCTGGCATGGAGATTGAAACAATTTTTAGGTTTTTATAATAATTGATAATTTATATAATTTTTTTCAATATTAAAATCTCATTAAATTACTTTTTTTAGATATAAGTTACCAATCATTATTATTATTGTAAATAATAATGGCATTTATGGCGGTTTTGACAATGAGACGTATGATGCAATTCGATCTGGAGGAAATGCATCTGAAGTGTAAGTTTGCTTTAAAATATTTAAAATTGTAAGTGATAATTATTGTAATACCTATAATAATACAAATTAATTTTTTGTTTCTTTAGAACACCACCTAATACATTAACTCCAGAATTACGTTATGAAAAAATGATGGAACTATTTGGAAAAAAGGGACATTTTTGTAAAAGTGTTGACCAAATTAAGAAAGCTTTAAAAACATCATTTGAGGTAATATTAAATTTAACATCTAACGTTAATCATTAATTATTTAAAACTCAGCTTATATTATTTCAACTTAAAATCCACATTTTATTTTTACAGGTGCAAGATTCTCCAAGTCTTATAAATATTATGATTAATCCTCAAGCTGATCGAAAAGAACAAGCTTTCAGTTGGTTGACTGAATCAAAGCTGTGATATATTGTTATATATGATTTTTTATATGAAATAATTTAAATGGTATTAGAAGGTGAAAAAGTTTTTATATGGTTGTGTAAATGAAGTTAATGTTAAAACAATTATTTTATTATAAATAAATTTATAATAATTATTTTAAAACAAACAATTATTTAAATTTTCAATTATATCAAAAGTATAAAAAACATTAACTATGAATTATTTTTTCATAATACGTTTCATTTTTGCTGTCAGTTTCTCAGTGGCAGCAGCAATTTGATCAACATTGGTTGACTCTTGTTCGATATTCGATTGTTCTGGTTGTTCTTGAATCGCACTCTCTTGAACATCATTTTCACCTTCATCACTATCATCATCACCATCATCTTCAATCTCTCGAATATCGCCTATAGTTAAAAGATCAATTCCAGCTTCTTGAGCAGCTAATACTAATTTTTCATTCACCATTTTTGCAGTAATTGGAAAGGGTGTATTTTCTTTAATTAGATCATTCGTTGACGATAATTCACTTTTCCTATATAAATTTAGCAATTATAATTGTTTGGTTTGAAAAAATTAAATGAAAAGAATTTTGTTTACTTATATTTTTTACTTACAACTTAATCATGTCTTGGTTAATTTTTTTTAGAAGTTTTTGAATTTCAACACGAGCATTATAATCATCTTGAGTGTTAGCCATTTTTTGTTAATTTTAGAATTTCATAAGTGACACGCAGAAAGTAAAAAAATGCAAGAAACTTTGAAAGTAACACAAAGGAAAACAATCAGACGACGGGTTGTGTTGTTAAATATGACGAATAGGCGGGAAACATGTCGGGTGGAAGGTCACGTGACATTATGATTATCGGTAAAGATGGTAGTGACATAAATTGGTCGAGATATTTAAAATTAGAAAAAATTCTGGTGTCTGAGGGCTCGGTTTACTATACTTCAACATTTGTCTACAAAATTATTCAAGAAAATTATAGAATCGAATATTTTAAAAATGTTTGAATTATACTTTATTCTGTAAATTAGCAAAATAAGTATACAAATAGTAATAAAAGGTTGGGGAGTAATTGTCAAAAATTGACTAATTAATTTAAGCCCAATGCGATATTCTTTATTAAATAACGCATTTTCAGTAATAAGAAACAAGGACCCTTCATTATCCAAAAACGCTGTTAACTCAATTTAAAAAAAAATTATGGACTCAATAATCTAAATTGAGAAACCACAGATATGTAATAATATAACTTTATGATAATTGAAAGGATAGATAGAAATAATTAAGATACAATTTTTAAGTGAAATGTTTATTTCAAATATGTACAAAAAATAAAGCTCACAAAAGGTGAAAAAATGATATTTTCAAACACTTAGTTACCAGTGATTCACACATCTTAAATGCATTTGTACAAAATGTCTACTCTCACACCAGCTTAGAAATCACAGTTAACACTGTATTTAAAAAAAGTTCTGTGTTCCAGTACTTTTAATGCTTTTCAAGTTTTTATTCAGATTTTGATTTTATGTCCTCCTTGTGATGTAAGAAGACAATTGAAAATAGGAAAACGCCACCCATCATTGAAAAGGCACTGACGTAATAAGGATAAGCACTTGGAATGAAACGCTCATACTGAGTATGTTGAAGAGGTCGAACAGACACTTGCGTAGTGCTATACAGGTGTGTCAGACCAATGCGTGTGTAATCAACTTTGAACTGGTATACTCCATAGACATCTGGAATCTTAAATCTTGCTTCATAACGTCCGTTTCCAACATGCTTCATAGTAGTTCTCACAAATGGATCTATTCTCACAAACTCAAGCTGTAAATCATTTGCAATAAATGGAACCCATTTGTCACCTGAAAGTTTTTCAACATTGATGGTATATACAACATCTTCCATAATTGTATAAGAAGCTGGTGGTTCTTTTTCTCCAACTTTGTGGTGGTGGACAGATGAAACTCTGATAACTCCATTTTCTTTGAAGACCCATCTTGCCATAGCCTCAGCAACAGCTTTGTTTCCTGAAGCATCTTGTTTCTTGCCATCTAAAATTTATAGAATGTAAAATATTTTATTTTAATAAAAGAAATAATTTTGAAAGATACATGATAAATGAGCAATACAATTTTCATGTTTTAATTAAAAATGTAAGTCAATAATTATTTGTATAGTTGACTTTACTCAATAAAAATTGAATAAAATTACCTTGAGCTTTCTGAACTGGACTTGTAAAAGCTTCATCACTGAAGAAGTATAAAGAACCAGAAAACAAAACTCTGGCATTATTTCTAGCTTGCAGAGCAGCAATGAGTAGAGTATTTTTTCCAACTGCATGAGGATATTCCTTTACAGGCTGTTCAGGATTATAAGTGTAAGCAGAGCTTGATGCAGTCAGTAATTTCAAAACTAATGGATTATCTGAATCTGCAATCAATCCTGTTCCTTGGTAGAGAAGAGGTGGCACATCTTTACTTCCAATAATAACAGGAGCATCAATCAAGTTTGATGGATCAGCTACAATTTTTGTGTGACGACCAGAGTCTGAGACATCATAGTTCATGTGATCAATGACACTAGCACCCTCTTCGTCAATTTCAAAACCGCATTCAGAAGCTAGATCTCTCAAAGCATCTCCACTCTGCGATGAACCAGCAACAAGAACATTGCCACCTCCATCTATAAAGTCAGTGATGGCATCGACGCTTACAGCACCTCCAAACTCCTCTACAGTTGGAGCGAAGATAATCAAATGTTTGTAAAGGTACTCTCCGTACTTTGATAACAAGAGGTTTGCATCGTCAGCTAGTTTGAACGAAAGAGTATAGCCACTGTCTGAAAATATTATTTAAATTAAATCAACCTGGAATAACTTATTCTATTAATGTAAATCTATATCTGTAATAGTCTTAAGTAAAAATTATCGTTAATACACCCCTCAAAACTCTACCATCAAGCAACATTATAACCTGTTGACTAATAAACCAGCACTTAAGAAAAGAAGAAAACCACCCAACCGAGCCACCCACCAGTATCCCAATCTCAACTTTCCCCTCAACAGCGCACCAACCTTGCAAGCTCTTGAAGAAGATCGAGTGCGTCTCCTTGATGGCCAGGTTGTCAAGGAGCACGAGGGTCGGACCGCCGGCGCTCGCCGACGCCAGGACCGCCAGGAGGCAAGCCGCTATCAGGCCGCTCGCGGCTCTCATCTTCGATCCGTGTGGATTGACCGCTGGATTTTCCGGATGATTTTGAGAAAAGCCGGAACGGTGTTGCCGACAAGTTGGAGCGATGCTTCTCGGGGGAGATAAATATACACACGTCGCCGAGGAGGATAGAAGCAGCCACCGCGAGCTTGCCACGAAGCCGCATCGACCGTCGCGCCGCCGCGGCTTCTGCTCGGGCGGGCGCGCCATATTTTTTGTTTCTCTTTAATTGCTCCGGCGCGAAGTTTCGAACGTTTCGGAGCAATATAGAAGTGGAAGAGGAGGTTGAGATCGTTGATGCGACGATGGAGGAAATTTGTGGAGAATGTTATTTCTAGCTTTAGTGAAGATTCAATGACGTTTATCTGGCAATGAAATATTATTAGAGAATTAAGTGACGATGAAACCGCTGAAAAAATAATTCAACAAGAGCATTGCGAGAGCATATATTCGCAAGAATAATTGTAATTAAAAAAAACGGCCACAACTCAGAAAGAGACATTATCATACGAAGAGAGAGAGAGAGAGAGAGAGAGGGAGCGAGATACTGGCACGCAACAAAACAAAAAAAAAAGCGGGTTCTCCCGGAGGCAGGAGGAGGAAATAAAAGTAAAATAATGAATCGCTCGCGCGCGCAATAACAGCGACAACAGTACAGGCGAAACGAAATCCGAGCTCTCGCTCTGAATCATCCGTGACAGCGTATGTATACATACACCTACACACTTACGTGCACGATTGCGTATGGAGGAGAGCGAGAGGCGGCTCATGAGGGTAGGCGTGACAGAGAGAACAGATAATCCTTATCAAATCGCGCGCACCGGAGATGCGCGCGTGCGCTCTCTTGTGTACCTACACATTTACAGCATATATACACTGCTTAATTGCTTATATACATATACATAGCGCGTGTGCATGCGCAGAACGACTAGCGAGCGGCCGAAGGTGTGTGTATGTGATGTATATATGCCGGAGAGAGGAAGAGTAGAGGGAGAACCGAGAAAAGGAGCGACTTGTCAAAGCGTACTCGTGTCAAGGAGGCATAGCCGCTGTATGTGAGAGAGAGAGCCAGAGCGCTGCACCTCTCTATAACGCTCCCGCGCGTCCTCCCGTTCCGTTCTTGTCGTTTGTCTTCGTTTTTCTCTCGCTCGGCTCGCTTCTATAACGCCGTTATTACACAGCAGCAGCAGCAGCAGCAGCAGCGAGCTCCGGAGTCTTTAGTTTCGAAGCGGAGCAGAGAGTTTGTATAAGGAACAGGACGGAGGCAGGATGACGGACCTCGCCGCGGAAACGTACGAGAGCGTGCTCCTGGTCAAGTCGGAGGTCTTCGTTTTTAAAATACCGCCAAGGTCGACCAACAGGGGTTATAGGTATGTGCGCGCCTGCCTCGGCGCTTTTCTCTTGCCGCTTTTGCGCGTCCTTGCGAAATATCCCCTTTTTTTCTAACGCGGACTAGCCTGCACATTTTTCCCACTCTGTCGTTTGTCTCTATGCGAGCTCTAGCGTGACCAACACAGAGTCAATGCCTTTGTTGTTTTCTGAACAAGAGAGAGAGAGAGAGAGAGGGAGTGGGAGAAAGATAAAGAGAGAGAGAGTGAAATATGGCATGTCTTTCACAGAGCTGCAGACTGGAACCTTCAGGAGCCCTCGTGGACAGGACGCATGAGACTTGTATCGCAGGGCGATGCAGTCTGCATAAAGCTGGAAGATAAAATTACTGGCCAGCTGTTCGCCAAGTGTCCCATCGAGACGTATCCTGGCATTGCTGTTGAACCAGTGACGGACTCTTCGCGTTACTTTGTGCTGAGAATTCAGGATGACGGCGGCAGAGCTGCCTTCATTGGTGTGGGTTTTCTGGATAGATCGGACAGTTTTGATTTGAATGTGGCACTGCAGGATCACTTTAAGTGGCTGAAGAATCGAGATCAGATCGAGAAAGAGAAGGAAAAGCCCAAGCAAGAGCTGGATCTCAGGTTTAAGGAGGGCGAGACCATCAAAATCAACATGAAAATCACTGTGAGTTTGTTGTACTTATGGTTTTTTTTTTTTTTGTAATGAGATGTACAGAGGCCTTGGATCACATAGCTAGTTGGAGCTTTCACTTCTTTATCACAACTTGTTAGGTCATACAACTACAGTGTCTTGCTTACAATTGAAAGTTTGATTTCCTAATCGTAGTTTATTCACATGTTGTCATCACTTTAAAATACTATTTCTATTCTTAAATAATCTAACATACTTTCATATCATTCAATATTTTAAAATATATTTTTGTACAATAAAATTTTGTTAACTAGTTACCTTTCATAAATTTTTATCTTTATTTCCATTATAGGTTGACCATCTATATTTATAATAATTTCAAGTGCAAACAAAAAATACTAATTGATTCTTAAATTTAAAAGTATATTGTTTATTTTTAGTATCTATTCTTAGATAAGAGTAACAGTACCTATACTATTAATAATTATCAGCACTGATATACTTGACATTGAATTTGATCTTTAAAAGAATGCAATATAAAATAATATTGAATCAAATTAATTTTTACATAATTGTTGCAGAAAAAGGATGGCAGCGAAGTTGCATCCAAAGCAAAGCAGAGACCAAGCACAGGCATTGGATTACCTCCACCCCCAGGTGGTGTGAAAATAGCTCCACCACCTGCAAAGACACCCACTATGTCTCCAGCACACAAACCTGCACAAAATCCTCAAAATCACGCAGGAACGGGACCAGAATGGGGCGAATTTGCGAGCGCTGCGCAGCAACAACAGAGCACAGCACCTGCACCCGCGACGAATGCGAGCTGGGTACAATTCTAATAAAAGTTAAAAATTCCGTGGAATTGCGCTTAGCTGCAGCATAGGACCTTTGATTTATGTCTGAATAATTTAAAAAAAAATATATATACATATATATATACATATCCACACATGTATATGTATATTTTGAATAGCAATGTTACGCACATTTAAGTGCGCATACCTGCTTCTATGCGAATGCAATTATGTATGGCGAATATTGAATAATGATGGAAAAATATGCATGCGTGGTCTTGAGATTGTCGATATCTTAGCTTAAAATATAATTTCACTTTGAAATGAACGTATTGATTACAAAAAAGAAAAAATGATTTCATAATTTCGCATTTAAGAAGAAACTCGTTCTTTCTTTCGGCGTTGTTTCCCGTTTTCCTTTTTCGTACTAGATCTTTAATTGCAGTATTAGCTCACAACTTTTTGTATTGAAGTTCACTACTTCACGTTCCGAATTTAAGTCGTGTGCTGGGCCTCAACCGATGCCGGATCTTCAAGTTTGTACATATTGTTGTATCTTGAGAGTGAAAATATCTATTAGAAAATCACTATAGGCCTACGTGGAAAAAAATATATAAATAGCGCGTTGAGATTGTTGAAAATGATCTAAAGGAAAATGAGTGGAATCTTGTCTCCGACGTGAGACGACATCATTGCGTGCTGGTTTAATAAAAAAAGGAATAATTTATGCCGTGATCACTTTCTAGTGTAACATATTGTATCAGCGTGTTGAGTAAAAATATCGTTGCGCCGATCATCATTGTTGTAACTAGTACGAATAGATTAAGAATATTCCAAATGTGCAAACACTATGGATGCCCTCGATATATATATTTTCTTCAAATATAGAATAGCTGAAAAATTAATGTTTGACAGTCTGTTTCATTGTAACCTTCTCCATTCATTATGATACATGTCAAGGATTTAAGGTACAGGTATAAGTATTATTGTAACACTTTCGGAATAACCATTCATTAATTTATTTATTTAACAAAATTCGAAATATTCGACTGTTTTATAAATATTTATGATGTATATCCTAAATTTACACAAATCAGTTTAAATTAAAAGTCGGTTGTCAAAGCTTCATCTAGTAACAATGACATATATCAAATTTCGCAATTTCATTGAAAAATTTGAGCCGTTTCGACCGACGTTTGAGCACCCAACCATTTACTTTTTGCTTTTCAAATAAAATCGTTCATTATTTATTGCTTTGTAGTCAACCATCAAATAATCTTCATCCATAAAATCAATGTCATCACTCGCTCTCCGTTTCTCGTCAAGTGTATATCAACAAAAAAAAAAACCATTTCTCCACCGAAGAGAATCGCCGAACCTCGCGTATAAGTACAAAAAGTACAGAAGAAAAAAACGAAGAAAGTATACACACACAAAGTAAAGCTGCTAGTATTAATTATATTTCTCCTCACGTTCACTCTTTTTCTCTCTCTTTGTCTTATTTTGTGTGAATTACAATATAAATCGCGTCACGCGCAGTGTGCGCTCTTGGATGTGTGTGTGTGTGTGTGTATATATAGAGTATTACGACTGCTTCCACATATGAGAAAACGAAACGAATGGTTTGTTCGCTCGAGATTCGCGTTTTATTACTTATCACAAGGAGAAGGGGGCGGTACTGGGGACCCAGGACAGAGATCAACAGCGCTTGCCGCGCGAAACGTTCAGCCGCAGACTGCGCATCGCCATAGCGCGGTTGAAGTGCCGCTGGGCCGGGCGCTGGGGCTGCTCCGTGTTAAGCGTCGAGTCCTCCTCGCACTCGACGTTGCTCAGGACGACTAGAAGGACGCCGAGTACCTGCAAACATTATTAGCTTGAGAATTCAAAGTCGTAAAGATACCGCTGTTTGGAAAATAGCGTGAATTGTGCGAGCGATTAGTTATCGTTAGCTTTTGTAAAAAAGATTGGATTTCGAAAATTTTTTAAATTTTTAGTGATATTTATGCGTGTAATTTTTTGTAGGTATACTAAGGCGTGACTTT
The DNA here is from genome assembly GCA_030522685.1 of Eupelmus azureus. Lineage (NCBI taxonomy): Eukaryota > Metazoa > Arthropoda > Insecta > Hymenoptera > Eupelmidae > Eupelmus > Eupelmus azureus. The sequence continues at coordinate 2,170 of JAPYZA010009935.1, read as the reverse complement.
AAAGTTGATTATTTTAAAATACTAAAATCGATCGTCACTGAGCAAAAACCAGAATATTCAAGGACTTTAGTATGCAATTGATCTAGTTTTATCTTGATGTTGCTTTATGATTTAAATTCAAATTTAAAATTCTGAAGTATTACTTTATTCAATCGTTCATTAATAAAAGTTACTGTTGTCGTACAACACAAATTATTATATTTGTTACATATTATATTACTAACAAAGTTTACACTTCACGAGTCAATTACACGCTTTATTTTTAAAAATAAATTTTACCGATAAATAGTCGTTTTATCTGTCGGTTCATAAAATGTTTTAATAAAAAAATTGATGTCTATACATTAGTTATATTTTAAATCTTAACTAAGAAATACTTACTAAGCATACTATAATGAGAAGTGTATACACATGTATGCTAGCTATTGGAAGAGATTCAACTTCCTTTAAAGCTTTAGCTGCATCTACTAAGTCCGGTTTTAACTCTAGTGCGTGTCGTAGATGAACAGCAGCTTCTTGAAAATGTCCATATGCCTAAATGAAGAAAAAAAAATGTTAATTTTCAAATTTACCTGTTTTAATGAAAAACGTCTTAAGGTATTCAAATTTTATATGCATATATCTAAAGGTAAAACCAACAAGTTTAGCGTAAAATCAAAAAACAAATATTGGACCTTTGCATTTTAAAGCGTGCCCTAGCGCTTTTAATCATTTCTGAAAACAGTTGCTTTAAAAATGCCCGTTCTTCCGCCAGTCCCGCAGAACGAAAGAACTTGAATAGCTCGCATATAGCGCGTCAAAGTAGCTCTCGACCTACTTTTATCAAGCATTAACTTAATTTCCAAGCGCAAGTGAAAAATCAAGCAAACTCTTTCCCCATTCGCCGTCTTTCTTGCAGTCTCTCGCATTAAATCTTCAACTAACATTACAAATCTTATAAAATCAGCCAGCAAAAGGCCCACCTTAAATATCTGACCGAGCGTGAGGTACTGCTCCCAGGCATTGCGATCGGGCGGCTGAAGCTCCAGCGAGCGCCTCGCCAGGTAGGAGGCGTCGTCGAGGTACTCGAGGACCAGGAGGACACGGGCCAGATTGAGCAGGACCTCGGCGTTGTGCGGTGAGACGGCCAGGGCCCGCCGGAAGCACTCGATCGAGCGCTGAGCGTTGCCCTTGATGCGCCAGAAGTTGCCGATCTGGTTGTACAGCTGCACCGACTTTGGCTTCTGAAAGGCGTGAGGATCGCTTTTGTATTTAGGGCTGATTTTTTTTTTTACTTTTTTTTAGTAAAGAAAGTTAATTGAAAAGTATTTGCATTCATTATTCGTGAAAACGGACGTTGAAGTAGATTAAAATTTGTGGAAGCAGAAAAGATTCTTTACAGTTTTTAGATTACATCCGTTGTAAGCTTCTATTGTGGGCCTACATTTTTCTATACTTAATCCGCAAAGAGGATTTCTTATACCCGATTCATAACGTAGCGAGTAGGTAAATCTTTATTGTAAAAATCAATGTAATTGTGAAGCATATTTTCGTTATTAAAAAAATCCGTAAGGCTTTCATATTACACAATGCCTATATACCTAGCTATAATCCAAGGACAAACAGTCACTATATCGTTTTATCAACTTTTCAGTAGCCAATTATAGAACAATGAAAAAAAGCTCAAACATTCAACGACACTTTTCCGCAATCTCGCATACAAAAGGCTTCGATAAAAACAACAAGCTCAATAATTATCCCATGCACACATCTCACCTCTCTCTTGGCCCTCTTGAGCCGGCGTTCGAGCAGGTCGATATCGAAATCCGTCAGCTTCTCCTCCGTCTTCTTAAACATAAGCACGACCCCGGGCTCCGGTACCAGCGGGTGCTTGTTCCTGTTCACCACCCCCAGCAGGTTGTCGTAGTACGTGAAGTTCACCGGCTTGCCGCAGTCGAGAACTATATCGTCGCAGGACTGGCCAGCCGTGCCGCAGCTCAGCTGCTGCTGCTGCTGCTGATCGCTGGATGTGGTGGGACCAGACGCAGCGGCGACCCCGAAGCCAGGTTGCTCCGTGACGTTAGCCGCCGCCGCGTGCTCTTGCAGCGCGGCGTAAGCCGAGAACCGCCTGCCGAGTGTTACGTTTTTGCTTTTTGGGTTTCATATTTTTTGTTTGTTTTTTTTTTTTGTT
>JAPYZA010009934.1:0-12324 GCA_030522685.1 Eupelmus azureus | reverse complement strand
AATTCGCTCAACCAACACGAATCACCACACCCAACATCTCGTTTTCTAAATATTCAACCGCGAAAATTTCGAAAGGTCGGAACTCGCGTGCAACCTTTTGTTTCCCACGGGAGCTTAGTACAGGCGCGAGGGCAACTTCCGCGTGTATGCAGCAGCTGTGCGGCGATCGTATTCATCGTCATTTATTCAAAGCGGCCGCGTCTTCTTTCTCTTCTCCTGATAGTGCGAGCCGTCGGATCGGAATCTGCGAGCGCTGGTCAAGATCCATTAATATCCATTTACCGCTCCGATGTTACGGGGCGCCGAGGAAAAATGTTGGAACTTAAAATGCGAAAATCCGTGAATTTTTCTAGATTATTTTGTTTAAAGAAACAATGAAATGAAATAGTTTTTACGTTTCACTAACAAGTATTAAAACAACGATATTTCTCTGCTTTTCAGTATAACGCTCATAAAGTACAAAAGCAACGAGCCCACGTTGAAACAGCAAGATTATACGCGAGCAATAATCATTTATCAGTCGGCGTACCTTACTTACACCCTCATCGCATTAATACCAATTGTGTTTCACACGAGCCTCAACAGCCACCCGCGCCGCCCACGCACTTATTCTCTCGGCCGTGCGCGCCAGTGCCGATAGCGAAATTATCTCTCACACCGCATGACGGATATCGTTCTCTCGTATACGTTTAATCTCTACGAAATTCTCTTGGCTCTCGAAAAGGTGTTCCCCATCAATTTTTCTTTATCAGCCGCTTCCGAAGCGTAGCAGCAGGCCCCTGTATATCTCGCTGAGGAGAAAAATGATTTTTCTGGTTCTTCATCTTCTAGGTTGGTTTTTTTTTGGCTATAGCAGGATCGGCAGTTTGCCGTGAGATAAGAGCTGTTGTTTACGATAGACCCAGAGCAGATGTTTATACGTCGCTAGGGCTTTTCGAATCGCTTTTGCAGGATGTTTTATAGGAGGTAGTGACGTGATAGTTTTTGTATAAGTAAAAAAATATCATAAATACGCAAAAAAAAAAATAATAAAGCACTTTGGTATAGAATAAAGTAGTTCCAAAGACTTTTTTTATAGGCTTTTAGTTAATGTTTTTATTGTATAGAAACTATTTTATTGCGTTATTCACAAGAATTTCATAAATTCATCATCAATCATTATATTCAATAATTATTATAAACTTGCTAAAAGTTATTGAGTTGTTTTTCTTCATAGGTAAAATAAATAAGTACTCATCAACATACCGGTGTATAAGCCGATTTATTATAATTTAAATATGCAATTCGTACGTGTTATCTTTTTTAATGACATTGTTTTAGATAAAACTTTAATGTCGTTCACAATCAGTTCTTTCAGGCAGAGGTTCGTCGCAATATCCTTTTGCCGGATCGAACTCTTTACCACGTGGGCAATTTCTACTTATACAACGTTCTCCAGAACAAAATTTATATCTATTACAGTCTTCTGGAACCACTCTTCCTTCCTGAAAAATATAATATTGAGTCATTCATGAGGCAATAATTTATTGTAAAATGTGAAAACCATTTTTAATATTTTAAAACATCAATTTATTAAAACTAAAACTAAATGTATAACTAAATTAAGTGGCAATGAAGAAAAATTACAGTATAAATTTGGAAGTACAAGTATTAAAAAAAGTGTCAATTCTCTTAAATTAGGACAAAATAATTTTTTTTTCTACACAGCAGTTCTAATATATGACTCAAAAATGTTTAAAAAAAATAAATTATACCAATCGTGCTTTATAGCTATGATGTAAATACTGAATTATTTTTAAAAGAAAGATATGTCAGATAATATTACGCCTTTTTAAGATTTCTATTACTTCATAATAATGGATTTATATACTCAGAATATAGATATTATCTGTTAATAATTATGTAAATTCAAAAAATATCATCATACACTATTTAATATTAAGTTGCATATGATCGTATATATTGTTAATTTTTTTATAACAATTAAAATAAGCGAGGAAAATATTTACAAAAAAAACTTACCTGAGCTAAAATTGGTGAAAAACAATAGATCAGACTGATAATTAGGGTAAAAATTACAATTAGTTTAGCCATATTGTTACTGCGCTGATTGAGAACTCTGGAAACTAGTTGTCTTTTAAGTCTTTCAGTTTTTTTAGTATAATTAGAGAGAATTTATCAATTTATAGGAGAATTACCTAAAATAAGATAATGATCAAAGATTAAACAAGATTAGAAATGTCATTTAAATTTTAAACATTGAAACTTACAGAAGTAAAATTATAATAAACACACATGTTGGTACAATAACATATTATGCCACATGAAGGTTATCTTTAATAATGATAATTTAAGCTTTGTATTTTATATCTAAAAAAATACGTTTTACAAAAGTACACAATATGTGCTATTACAATAGTGTACTTCCACCACGTGGAAATTATCTTTTTAAGCTGCTTTTAAAAGTCTTGTAAACTTAAAAATATTTATTTTCATGTCATACTTATGAGAAATTCTAAATCTTATATAATAGCGTCCCCACATTAACTATATTTGCGTAATTTAACATCAGCAATATACTAAGAACTACACGTCAACCGGACAGTTTCTTGAATGACACTATTACTAATTTATTTATTTTTCAAATGGAATAATAATTATTTGAAATTAATAAAAGAATAAAAAGTTAATAATTTATTTTCCTGCGAATATTTTTATTAATAAGTTCTATACTGCATTAATATTGACTGCAAATTTTTATCAACCTTTCGACAAACTTAAAATAAATGATCTATTCGTTCTATATAATGCAATATTTTTTTATTATATATTTTAGATGCAATATTATATTTTATATATTTCAGTTTTATTAAAAAATGTATGGTTTATTTATTTATTTTTTTTTTTTGTAATTTTATGATAATAAATCAATAAGTGTTTATTTACCCTATTATAATCTACTTTATAAAATACCTATTACCTGGTACTGTTGACAGAATAGCTCGGCTGATCGGGCTGATTTTGTTTATCACAACTATTTAAGGTTTGTCTTTTATAAGCATGAAAGTATGAGCGCGTGATGTGCTAGTCTATTAAATAACTTTATAAGGTCACGCTTTCTATGAAAAATACTTTTATATATGTGATAAGAAGACAAAAAATCATCATTATCAATAAAAAATTATTAAATTTTCTTGAAAAGTTCTCGAATATTATACTTTAAAAAAAAACAGTTGCTAAAAATTATTTAAAAATATATATTTAGTGAAATGGTCAATTATCCAAAATAGTTGTACAAGAAATTTTATGTGGGAACTGACTCTGTATAGAGTTAAATGTCACTCTTCTATGCACTCACTTAAAATCACTCTGATTAGAGCGAATTATATCTCTAAAAAGTAGAATAAAATATTTGCTGCGATCATTTTTTTATAAGGTAAAAGTTGATATTTCGCTTTGCCATCGTAGGAGGCAGATCAAGCTATAATGGGCAGAATTTCTGGTCAACAAATGTTAAAATGACACTTATCTAGAAATTCTAGAAATCCTTTAAATAGAATTTCTAGATAAGTGTCATTTTAACGTTCGTTGACCAGAAATTCTGCCCAGAATATGGTCAATTTTCTTCCAGGGAAGATAAATTCTTTATGTAATATAAATGTGTGCGTTAAGTTAAAGTTTATAGCGCAAGGGTTTTTTACTTAGCTAATTGTCACAAATCAGTGTGTGAATTACACACTTAACACACGAAAAATCGAAATTAAAGCACTCAGTTTTTAACATTTATTTAATAAATGCTGTCTTTATTGAATTTTAAAATTACTATAAGTATTATTATCAGTAGATTAGGATTTATGCCTATTTTATTAACTATTTATCTGATTTCTTACCATTGATAATAAATTATTCACTGAAAATACTCTATATCAGTTTCAAGCTTAAATAAAGGATTTATTAATTAGTATAATTAGACTTATTTTTAATTATATTTACAACTTCTAATTAAGAATTGACTCAAGATTATAGTAACTATATAGAAAGTTATAATAACAGAAAAATTATTTTGTCCTTTTAATAAAGTATTTTGATAGAAATAAGGAAGATAACGCTAAACGAAATAGTAATTTTAATTAATATCAAATATATATTTTTTTTTTCTAAGACTAGAAAAAAATAAAAAACAAGAAACAGTTATTTCATTCAGTTATACTGAGAGTCAGTCGACTCGTCACGTATACATACATGGTTGAGAAAAGACACTGTATACTTGCTCGTCATTCACGCCCGTCGGGAGATATTTCAGTTAGTTCACCCGGCGCGACGCGCAAAAATACACGCGCGTATAGAAAGAAGCCAGTGTCCATCAACCGATTCCCCACGGGAATACCGCTGGTAGAAGAGATGAAAACCGCGCCATACGGAAATGCGGAGAAACAAGAGCAGAATGTACGTAAGAGAGTTTTAGAAAACTGAAAAATACTCGCTTGTTAAATGTTTTTACATCGAATGAATTAGAAATTCTATAGTCGCGCACGCTCTTATATAAAATATTGATACGACATTTTCCTTAAAATTGGTAGATATTGTTTGAATACCACTTTATAATCTTACGCAATGTTTAATGCTCAAATAGAATATATTAAGTTTTCACTAAAATTGATAATGCGTAAATTCTCAGCTAACATAAATTCAACTATAAAGAATACTATCTCTGATTCAAGAGAAAATCAAGCCAAGTCCACCACCCATTTGAGTTCACGTCCGTTCACTAAGCACCTTATCCTCCTGTGCTTTTCTCCATCGTGGATCTCGTCTCGGCGATGATTAACGGCACCCGGGAGGTAGTCTATTATCTTAGCGCTGCTCTCCCGACTGCTGTACGTTTATATCGCCCTGCTTCTACGACGTATACCTAGGAATTATTAGTTGCTCATGCTGTCCTGTTTCTTTCTCAATTCTATCGCAAAGAAGCAAGGCTCCAAAACTTCTTTAACGTTCTTTCGGATAATTAATGGATCTTGGTGCTGAACAGGTCCTGCTTGATTACTGCAGACGTCTACGACGATGAGTGATAACATTCTGGTGACTTTTGGGAGAACAAGTGTGTGGCCATCCGAAGTTCTTTTATTGGTTTTGTAAGAATTAAATCAATGAAAGTTATATTCACGAAGAAGCTAAATTATATAAGCACCGCGTCAGCGAATAAATAACATCCATCTACCGTTCGTCAGCGGCCATTAATAACCCATTTTCGCGAGGCAAAAACGACTTTCTCCAAAGCCTCATCGAAAAATGGCCCTAAGCTCTCATACACGCAGAAGAATCAAGATGCATCGTCGACAACATCTCGCGCGACGTTTAGAGGAGCGCAAAATTCACTCTTTCTCTCGCACGACGAAAAACAAAATACAAAGTCACAACTCGCGCGCGATGCGCGAATACAAGCGGGCGACGCATTGTTGGCTGCTCCGCTGCGAAAGGGCGCAAAATTAAATATCAGATGTTGACAAATTGCGCGGAGGCGGCCCGCCAACGAATATTAATGACGCGGCTGGAGCGTGGAAAAAAGCAACTTTCGCGCACGTCTTGTGGGTAGTCTTTGCCTACTCGCGCTGGCCAGTGGGTGGCTTGTGCCGGTAGTCGTTTAGATGAAGAGAAACGAGGTGTCGGTGGCTACGTGGGGTGTAAACTGTTATCCGAAATATTAGGAAAAGTTTGAATGAATGAATAAAAACATTGTGCGGTGTACTGTACAAGAAAGTTAGAGAAGTAGTGAGAGTAAGTTTTATTTATTTTTTTTAGGTTTAGCTAATTTATTTTTTCGAAAGTTGTATATCGAACTAATAGTTAGTTGTAGAATTTTGATCAATAAACCATTCAAAATTACTACAATATTTTTCAAATATTGCTTCGAAATTAAAAGAATCACATCGCCAAATAATATGATTGTAATATTTATTATTGCAGTATAAAAACTTGTATTTCGTCCAGATTACTAACCATAAGTAGTAATTTACCAATAAATAATTCTGTAAACCATTAGTACCAAATCAACCAATGTTAATGCTATAGAAAATCGTATCCAAAAAAAAAGTCCTCCCATTCAATGCACTGCTCGCATCCTTAAAAATCTCCTTTTAAAGAAATGGGCGACGCTGATCCGTTGCTCTCGCGATCATCCCGGGTGCACAAACTCCTGGAACAAAGTGACGCGTATACCTCGTCGCGAAAGGATATCGCGCTTCGGAGAGGTGGAGCAAGAAGGCGCGGCATTGTCGTCGTTGTGGCCGGGAGGAGGGAAAAGGCGAGCTGCGCGCGGAGCCGCCGAAAGAAGTCTCCATCAATAACGCGAAGTCCGCGCACTCGACGACGTGGAAGTCCGCAAGATTAATCACCCTTCTTCTTCTTCTTCTTCTCCTTCTGTGGCCTCTTCTTGCTCTTGTTCTTCTTCGTCTTCGTAGTTTCTTGCCGGGGCGGGTGTGGGTTGCCTGGGCTGTATCGGTGTGTGCGTCAAAACGGATCGTTTGAGTTATCACTGCTTTGTTTCGTCTTTACCAGTCTTTGATGTACTTGCTTTATTTGATTGTGTTTGTGAATGTTTGTAATTAAGTCAGAAGACCAAGTATATTTTCTGAAGCTCAATTATTTTATTTTACAGTTTTTACGTTTAAACTTTTGATTTACTATTATAAATTTTCTTTATTTGTAATCTCTGAATTTATTATTAACTATATATAATGCAGAACAACGACGTCTATAATTATTGTGACAATATCCAGTTTACATTTCTACAATAACTATTCACCTGTCGTATTTCTCAACGTTTCCTTAAACAGCGCCACCGCCTTCCTAATAAAGTCATTAGGCAAAAATAAGCAGCGCAACAACCGAGCCAAGTCAGAAACCTGTATTTTTACTCTCCTCGCAAAAATCCAGCGGACATCGCGGCCAAGCTCCTTTGAAACTCCCCGATCCACACGTACATAATTGATCATTACGATTTTCCTAATCGAGATACTCGACCGCCTCATATAAATTATCACAGTCCTTCGCTTAATTACACTTCGCGCAAACCAGTTCAAATAGAGCCGCTTGTGTTTTTTTCCCCCTCCGAGCCAATGAGAAAGCAGAGCGATTTTCGGCTCTGAAGAAGGAGGAGACGAACGATCAAACGAAATCATCGATCCGAGGACACGGCTATTCATTATGGGCGTGCGCAGGCGAGCGATAGTTGACGGTTCGATGTTGTGGTAGGCGCAGCTTTGAAGTTCTGGAGGAGTCGATGACAGACTTTACTGGGGAGGGTGTATACCGCGAGATGCCGCGTATTTTTGTTGTCTTGGAAAAACATGGCGCTCGGCACGGCTTTGAAGTCTTTTAGGTATCGGAGCTACGGGACGCTGTATTCCAGGAGACTTTGGAAAGCAATTAAATTTGCACAAACCCGACGATTCCAGTTTAAACTTCAAGAATCTTTTGTACGGGTATTTGTTAGTTTTTTCTTCATTCTTTTTTATTTTTAAGCTGACGTGACAAAAAGACATTAAATTTTCATAGGTAGCGGGGTAACTAAATAAATGCACTTGGATAAATTAAGTGAATTAAGTAACTTTCAAGTGTTACGGAGTGAAAAACCAATTTAACTAAAAGCAAAAAATTCGAAAAAATTTTATGTCCATTTTCAAGAATTAATTACAGAGCTGCTTTTAAGACTTCTTTTACATTTGAATCTATAAAAGCTGTTACATAAATACCGTTTCTATCAATTTATTTACTGAATACGTTAGTTCTACTTACTTCACTTTTAAAGTCAATTTGACATGATAATTAAAGCAAGTGCATGGAAATATATTGTGTAATAAATAATTCAACTCTTAAAACTAATTTAAATCATGATCGATATGTCGTATTCGTGTAAGAATTTTAAATAAACTATCAGTCTTTTACTTTTTCACTTTTGCATTTAAAATTTACTTAAAAATCGTATTTTGAGCATTTCCTGTCTAACAACACAGTATTACTTGACTTGTAAGTTCATAATTTATTAAATTAATAAATTATAAAACCATTTCATTAGAAATTTTACATTAAACACGCGCATTTTTTCAATTCAACAACATACCCGAGTCTTGTCCGTTGTAAGTATATTACAAGCATATTACAAACATAACGTAGAAAAACATGTATATCGACTACATTACCAACGACCTAATAGCAGACTTGCAACTGATGCAATTGCGTTCCGTCGGCCAGCTTTTCCAATTTAACAGGATCTTATAGGCGCATCCCTAGAATAAAAGCTTTTTATAAGTTTCTTTCTTTTGCGCAGCAGAAGAAAAATAGATCTGCCAAGGGATTGATTCTTTAATTGACAAATTTACAGCGAAAAGATGAAAAATTTTGATGCTGGCTGTTTTGTCCGGCGTTGTTGTGTAAGGCACAGCGTTGAAAAAAGTTTCAGACTCTCATGTTGGATTTTCAATAGATTGATTTATGGTCGTTAAAAGATGATGTAAATTTTAACTTTTGAATAATATGAACGAACATGCAAATCTTTATCAATTACCTTTTTTTATAAAAATGAATTATTTCGTAATTATACTTGAATAAATGGAAGGAATTAGCAAGACCATAATTTGTCTAAAAAAGGATTCGATTTATAAATTAATTCCAATTTAAAACGAGCTCATTCAGTGAACACACGACGCTTTTATAGACACGTTTCAATCCTTTCGTGTTTGGTGATTGTTGGAACGCCTGAAATGGATATAATTCGGTATAATTGACACTGGGGTGATTTTTCGATTAGTAAATTACCATGAACTGTTCGTAAAAGCATTGCCTTAAATATTCATTGTTTAAATAAATCGGCTGTTAAGCTTCGACACCTTTTCATTAATAGAAATAATAGACGGGCGGATGGAGTATGCAAATTAAGTTATTCATTCGTTATAGAGCAACAGTATTAATGTTGAAATCAAAGAAATTATTGTCCTGATTAAAAAGTAAACGTGAGTGCTATTTCATCTATATCTCACATACATATAACTAATTCAATACTCATTCTATTTTTCACTTTGGACATTTATTTTTTCATAGAATGCTTTTTTAAATAAGAAATAATAAAGGTTATGTTAACAATACCAGTCTTCAAAAATACAAAAGGATCTTTAAAATTCTCAATTGAATGCTCGAATCAATCATTTAAAGTCGATATACATAAAACATAATTCACTTAAAGCTGCAATAAATCCAAGTAAACCAAAGTTCCAAACTCTGAACCCACATCTCAAAAAAGCTTTCAAGCGGCAAAAACAAATCGCACTCCCCCGCACCCTCGACTCCCCCAAAATCAAAGAAACGCTCACGCATTCTCGCTCTCCAGACACCACCGAAGGTAAGCATACGGCGCAAGATCACGCAGACGAGCGATCCATCGCCGCGTGCCGGAAACACGCGAGGAACACGCTGCGGGGGCAGGGGGGGGGTGCGCAAATTTATCGGCTGGCGGCGCTGATAGCGGCCTCATGAATAGATTCGCGCGCTTTTCCGAGCAGCCGCGCAACCCTTTGGTTGCAGTGAAAAGATATGGATGGGGAGTGCGGTTCGCTGGTGGTGGAAGGGGTGGTAAATGGGGCGAGATTTTTAAAGAGCTGGAGGGATGGGCGCTGAGAGCGTATTTTCTTTCAATTTTAGGGTGCGATGTGGGTTATGGTTGTTCGGTGTAGATGCGGGAATAGTTTTTCCTCTGATTTTAGCTTTGTTTCTGCAGTTTTTTTCGTGCACGTTCTGCTTTTAGCTTTCAGTTCTGTCAACTATATACAGTAAACGAAGAAACTAAACACTTTTTTTGAAATACATCACTGGATAAATCTCAAATCAGCGGCGATTGAAAAGTATTTTCAATTTTTTATTTCTCCATCGCCTGTGGTTACTTGATCATGCTTAGTAAAAAATAAATTTTCCAGCCAACACGAAAACTTTCTACCCTCACGACTGCGCACATTAATTCCGGAACAGAACACCTAAAGTGCTACACCTGAACTTACGCGCATACACATACACAGAGAGAGGGAGAAGCTCGAAACTACAGGACTACCGTACGAGTAAATACAAGCCGTAGCAGTAGCAGCAGCAGTAACCGTCCTCTATCCGTTCGAAACCCGAAGATTTATACACCCGGCGAACTGCCGCTCGCGACTAAATGCCCTCTCCTCCTTCCCGTTTCGCTTGCACCTTCGCCAAGCGCGCGCTCCACGGCAAAACGGCCGCGATATATTATCGAGCCTTTACCAACACGCGCGCTCCACGCTATTTATCCGAAAGCGAACGCGCGGCTCTTAGAGGCTGGTGGTAGAGTCGAAAAAGAGTTCAGTTAGAGAGCTAGTGCTGACAATCAGAAGGCAGCCGTAAAGCGCCAACTTTTGGTATTTTCAGGGCTCTCTGGGTGTGGTAGGGTTACTGTTTATTTATGGCAGATTAGTGATGATATCGTTTGGTCAATTTTATTTTGAGCCTTCTTTTTAAGGAATCGGGATTGTAGGAAATTCGACCTGATAATTTTTAAATTGAATTGGATTGATGCAGTTTTTAATATGATTATCGTTAAATTTAATTCAAATGAGCGAAGTCATACAATTAATTTGATTACGTACTATTACTTAGTTCGTGTGATGGATTTTTTAATTTTCTTGTTTAAAAAGTTAATCTACTAGAGATATTTCTAAAAATGTTTCATGAGTATAGTATGCAGTTTTTGTCGCAGTAGTAATTTAATAAAAATTTATTGTCGAAAGCTTTCAAATTAAATTATAAAAAGTTTACATCAGCTCGATAAATCGACTTTTACTATTGTACATTGGGCTTTCAATTCTACAATTTATCTGCTTGAATTAATTTTCTTCAATCAAAGAAGTTAGTCAATTTTTAATTTGACACATCAAAGTTTGCTAAAAATGTTTGTCTATGACAAAGATTAATTAGTGTAAATATTTTTACTCGAATTTTACGTACAAATTAAGTAATGTTCTATTTATTCTTATAGAAGCTTTTTTTAAATAATAATACTTTTAATTATTAGTAACACAATCATGTATATGTAGTAGATAAAATACTTTTATAAATCTGTAGAAAAATCATTCAAATAATCAAATATTAGTTTTTGGTTTGGATAACAATATAGCTTTAATTATACGACAAAAGTTGATCAATTTTAATATCTAGTACAAGAATTTGAATTTTTTTTATGTATTTTGTATAACAGTGAATTCTTTAAAATTTTTATGAAACATTTTAGTTCATCAAAATGCTTTAAGCCGATAAAAAATATAATTTAAAATGCAATCACCTTATACATTTTAAGAATTCTCAACAAAATCGATTACTAAAATTGTATGCATATAAATCAAATGAATGACACGTAACTGTACCACCAAATTTAATTAGCCAATATTCCGTTGTAATGAAATAATCAACAAACTATTTGTAGAAAGTTTTGAAATCTGTAACAAATATAATCCCCTCTTAAAAGTGAATAGCCACAGGAGCCTAAATACCGCGTGAATTATTGTGAAATTAGCGTCCCTGTATATAGGGAGATTCGTCGGTTTAGGATTCTTAAGCTCCCAGCAAGCATGATGCATGTGTTCTTCCCATTAGGTATACAGCGTTGCAGTCTTCGCGGCGGGCGGGAGCTGTACTTAAGAGAGATTATGCATATAGATTAAAAAAGCAAAATCAAAAGAATCTCATCCAGAAATCTGGCAGGCGAAAAATGCCTAAATTAATTTCAGCCTCCCCAAAAAGAGCTAGCCAGAAAGACAACCAAAAGGCCATGAAATTATATCTCGCGCCTGAGCCATTCGCGTACAAAGCAAGCGCGCGCGCGTCGCGAAAAAAAGCGAGACATTGCAGTTCCGTCCAAAACGAAGGGCGCGCCGAAAAATTTCCACTCCCTCGCGCGCATCCACCCCCGCACAATACACCATACATCCCTATATTTAATTGCGCCGCTCTCTCTTCTCTGTCGCTCAGCGAATATCACGTATACACACATCCCTTTCTGCGCGAGCTCGGCAATCTCGCGGCTCGTTCACGCGGCCGAGTGAGAAAACGCGCTCGCGGTGATTGACAGGCTGCAATATGGCAGAGAGAAAGAGAGCACGAGCGCTCGGCGGGCTTGCGTAACGCAAGCTGTTGCACCCGCATCTGCGCGAGCATTCATGCAAAGTCAAACTGTCCATCCGCCTGTCGGCCCGTCGCGGCTTTTCTCTCTCTCTTGCGCTCTCTCCCTCACTGTCTCTCTCTATCTCTCTCTCTTTCTCC
>JAPYZA010009932.1:0-15603 GCA_030522685.1 Eupelmus azureus | reverse complement strand
AAGACATAAAATTTTTCCACCAGGAAAGAATGCAGGAATTACCCAAGCCGTCGTCAGACTAGCCGGCAAATTTTTCAACCGAGGTGGCCGCACGTCTCCGCGCTTATAGCCATTTCACGTGTATAGAGTGTCTAGAAAGCCATACGCGCTTATAATCCGCTCGGTCATTGTTGCTTGTTATTCCGGGCAGCGATAGATCTCGATAAGAGGAGGACTTGCCTCGCTCGCTCGGCTTTGACCGCAGAGCGCATGTGAATTAAGCAATCATAGCTCTCGGGCCGCTCGCTCGCGCGCACCTATATATGCAAGAGGCCCATTCGTCACTCCTTGTCAACCGCACTTTTGCCCGTGAGCGGCATTTACTTATATACCTGCGCCCGCTCTCTCGAGCCTCGCCTTATCGCAATCTCTCCACATGCGCGCGCCCGATTACCCATAGGCGAGAGAGAGAGAGAGAGCCCCGACGAAATGAATCGCGTTAGCGTATAAGAGATGACGGGGGCTCCCACATTGATTTACCACCGCTCGAATCCGCCTTCTTTTTTTTTCCCGAAACGCTCCTCCTTTTTTGCCTGTTGTTCCTCCTCTGTAAGCTGCGCTTTCAATTATAAGCAGGTTAGAAAAGTTCGTAAGCTTTGTTTTTACGCGCGGGAGCGGACGCTCGGGAATTCCTCAATTCTTTCCTCTCTCCGTTCTCTCCTCCGCGCGGTATACTTCGTTCTTTGCTCTCTTTGCTCTTTCAGACTAGCTCTCCTCTCCTTTTCAGCTGGTATAAAATATTGGCGCTGCGCTGCCTAGACACCCGCATAATTTACGGCTGTGTTTGTTAAGTTGTAAAACGCCATTCAAGATTCGGAATTCTCTTGAGCCAGAGAGTAAAGATAAGAAGCGAGCGAGAGATAGCGTTATTTAATAATCAGGGAGTTGTCGGGGGGATAATATATTGGGTTAGAGAGTGAGAAAGTGAGGAGTAATTATTAATTCCTGACAAATTGCGAATTCCGATTTTGAGAATTTTTTTCTTGAAATGTCAAAATTAAAATGTTTATTAAGCTCGAGTGCTGGAAACCTAATGTTTTAGCGTAAATTATACTTTAAAAGAGGAATGTAAATACCAGTTACTAGATATAAGTCCATAATGATGATGACTAGAAAATTTTCCTGATTAGAAAAAGAGTCTCGAAATAAAAATTACTAGTATTATTGTGTCCGTAAATAATGTCACATAAAAACTTATATGTGAAAAACACCAATCAAACATGTTTACTTGAAAGTGCACGATGTTTTACACGATAATTTATATGCTAATTATGAGCTTAATAATTACACGATATTACGTGATAATGGCACTAAAAAAAGGGCTTGCAACATTATGTGTTAATTTACATAATCATTTGCATAATTTAAATAAAGAAAACAAAAATTCTGCACGCAAAAATTTACAAAATTGAAAATTTGAGAATTCATGCTTGCCTTGACATTAATTATCCAAGTCAAAAATCGAAATTTTACGAGCATGCACCAAGTCAAAGTTATATCGCGTAATTAAAAAATTACAGCATAATTAAAATTTATCGTTCAAATAAGGCTGCAAAACCACATGAAATATCCAACCAATCGCATCATCGCTTTCTAAAACACCACATTTCGCCCAGACAATATACCCCACTATAAAAACCTAAAAAAAAGCTCCGATCCATCAGCGCGTCATTACCCCAGCCAGCAAATCTCGCACGCCTCGCCTATAATCCCAAGTCCGTGCGCCCCCGCGATTAATTCGGCGCTGACGCGGCGTCGCGGCCGCGCCTAATGTCGCTTAGTAGCCCCCGAGCCTAACGAGCGGCAGGCAGTATATTAGCCAGTCCCCGAGTTCGCTCGCGTATTACTCCTCTCGCAGGTGCGGGGGCGGCCTTAGCTCTCTGATACCCTATATCGCCCCCCTCCGCCGATATATGCGGAGGGACAGTGTATTACGTAACACTAGAGCTCGCGAAGACGACGCGGCAGGTATATATCAGCGGGCGCACGCCGAGAGGGAATCGCTCGGCTGATGAATGATCTTGCGGGTAAGTTGGTAGGACTGTCATCGGGAGCTTGCCGGGAGAATGCGCCTGGAGGTGTGCGAGCAGGAGATTTGCGAAGTGTCGTGGGTGCTTTGTCATCGGGCTCTGCGGGCTCGCTGAGGAGCTGCTTCCTTCTGGGACACACTTGTTCTTGGGAGTGTGGATTGATTATTGCGAGCTTTCTGATACGAGTGTATATAGTTGTTGCGTTTAAAGTGACTAGAATTCGATTCTTCAATGGCAAATTAGAATAAGTATAAAGTTTGAATCTTGGGTAAAACTACACGCTGCACGGCGCACGTCGATGCCAGTTAAATATCACAGAACCGTGCAGCCAGAAATTTTTGTCCCGCTCAGTCCTGAAATTAATATGCGCATAAGTTAACATCGAAACTTTAATCAAACGTCATTACTCTTACTCCACTTTCGAACAAAATTCATAAGTTCCTTAACCGGGAAAATTTTCCCCGTACAAGATTAATTGCAGGCGCAACTTCGGAAGAAGTCTAGCTCGCTCGTGAGCCATAATTAAAAGTATAAAACGCTATTCAAACTCGAATCGGCCGCGCAAAACTCCCTCTAAATAATTTCGCCTTTGCGGCAAACACGCCTATCGAGATAAGCCCTGCGGCGCACGCGAGAGTAGGAAAAAGCCGTCGAAAGAAAGTGGCGTATATGTGGCGTCACCGTAACGAAGCGTGGAGGAAAATTGGAGAGCGAGAAGCGCAGAGTGAAACGTATACGGCGCGTCGGAGGTATCGAGCAGTTGGAGGGCTACTTTGGAGTGGAGCACCTGAGCTGGTACTGCAATTTTGTAGCTCTTGAGTGAGACGTTTGCGCGCGGTGTTATATAGCTTTTTTTAAGATTTTGGGCGAGATTGTGTTTTAAGTTTTTATTTGTTGATAAATTTTCGATGATTATAGTCATTTTGCAATTTATTTTATTTTTTAAGAAAGTAATAAAGCAATTATAAATCGAAATTATTTTTAAAGTCCCTTGTACACTGTCAAACAGGTTCCGTGAAGATTAAAATGTAACAACGTTGTATATAATTAATTTTTCATAAAAAATTTCCATTAAGATATATTTAATGTTGATTCTGGCCTATATGCGCGACAAGTTTTTTTCATAATGAAAAATATAAATAACTTTCATTAAAGATAAAAGATCATTATCGAATCAGTCGACGCGATAATATATGATTAATTCTTAATATTTCTCTCAAAAAGGAATTCGTAAAAGTGAATACTCATGCTTAAACATTTTTACTACCACAACCATTCATCATAAATTTTTAATAACTCACTGCGCGTTTAGAAATCAAGCACCGCGCTTTTCTCTACCCTCGCTTATCAAACGCGCCTTGCTGCTCATCTAATCTCGAAAATCCATTTGTAAGTGTCGTATAACCAATTACCAGAGCCACTTTCTCCAATTTTATCAAAACCCACACCGGCGATACTCTTCCCTCTTATCGTCGCCCAGGCCAAGGCACGTCGATACGCCAGAGCGTCGCATCCACTTCCATATATACTTTCAAGAAGCTCGTTCACACGCTCCCGGCGCTTTGAATCCCCAGAAGGGCTCTAGAGTCCGGCTCTCTCTATAACGCGGCGAGGAGAGAAAAATCGAGGAACTTTTCTATATACCGGCGCGCTGCGAAACTAGCCAACTGTTGGCTGCCCGGCCTTCGATTCCCCGGCCAAAAAGCATTGTTCCAGCGCGCGGCCGTTATCGTCGCCCTGTATTTTCGATTTCGCTGCCTCGGGCCAATATGGATGTAAGCGATCACGAAAATGGCAGAGCGCCGCCGCGCGCGGCAAAGTCAACGGTGCCATAACACGAAAGGCGGAAATGGATTTGCGATATTCTCGAGAGGAGGATGGAGTATCGCCACGCGACCGGGGAGAGGTTCTGGTGTATTGGTATATCTTTGGAAATCTCGATGCCGTGGGGAGCGTTCTTAATTTTTCATGTGGGTTATTTATGGTGAGCGGTGCTTTTTTTTTGTTTGCGCTTGTGGCTATCGTGCGCAGGGCTGTTGATAAGAACATGTTATATTGATCTAAACGGGATGTTAATAATTTAATGTTATCGTTCGTGTGTTTATCAGTAAAAATTCAATTATTAAATGCGTTGGAGATATATGCTTTAGTTTAAAGCACGCACTTCATTAAATTTTTAATTAAAATATGCTTGTAATCAAATTTTTTAGCGTCACCGAACTAGTACATCAATTTTAAGCAGTAATGCGTCACCGAATAATTCATTATAAACGAGTAATTTATTGTTACACTCACGCAAAAAAGAAGACTCAGTAATCCGATCACTTCCATGACTCACCTGAAAGAAAAAAGAAAAACCATAAATACAAAGCCGAACTACAAATCAAAATTCTTAAAACTAATAGAATCAGTAGAGAGTATGTATGACTAAAGGCGAACAATGGCATCCGACAACAATCGAAAGTAAGTCAGGAGAGCGTAAGCAATTTGTCTGTTGTAATTAGCCGAGAGAGCCTCGGCGTGCATACATCCGCGACGCGAACGCGAAAGCGCCATTACTCCTCGCGGAGTAACATCTTTCTCACTCCCTCTCTCCCTCTCTCTTCTTGGGTATTGACGGCAGCGGGGCCCTCTTTCTCTCTCTCGGAAGTGGCTGATATACCGGGGCGCGGCAATTTATCGAATGATAAATTCCTCCGAGATAGGATCGCGGCGTGTGCTCGCGCGTCCAGATTAAACGACGACGATGCCTCTCTCTCTCTCCCTCTCTCCCTCTCTTCTCACTCCCATATACGCGCGCTCTCTTACACACGTCCCTCTTCGCGAGCGCCCGAAATTAAATATAGGGTCGAATTGCAGCCACTTGGAGCTATATCCCTCTCTCTCTCTCTCTGCTCACCCCAATTCGGGGCCGACTCTTATCTGGCACCGCAGACTTCGCCTCTCTTTCTCTCTCCACCCCCTTCGTCTTCTGTCCCGCGCCCCTGTATATCTCCGAGAGCTACTGAGCGATCCGCCATACGCGCGATTCTCCTCGGCCTATCGCGTCTCTTTTTTTCTTCCTCCTCGAATTTTCCCCTCGTTCGCGCGAGATAACACACGCGCATGTGTGTATACATCGGATTCGTCGGCCGCCTATCGCGCTCCAAGATCTGTCCGAGCTCTACGTATACAGATCGGAGCCAGCCGGGAAATTAGCGAGAAACGAGGGACTGGCGCGCGCGAGGTTTTCTCGATCTTGCGAATAGATAATTTTGCGGAGTGCGCGGCGACGTCGCGTTCCTGGGGGGTTTCGACACCGCCGGCGCGCCGGCTCTTGGGAAATACGGGCTATTGCGTGCGAGAAATCAAATGTTTATTAATTAAACGCGCGCTCCGGCTAAAAGTGAATATTTATTGCGATTATTAAGTTGCGCATGCAGTTTCATTAATCGCGGGCGAAAAATGCGAGCGAGCCGAGACTTAGAAAGCTACATTTTCGAGTTCTACTTTTTTCTCGGTATATATATAAGCAAACCAATTGCTTTTAGAGCGGCAATCGATTGCGCGTTATACTCTCTCAATCGAGCCTTTTTCTATAAACGAAAAAAAAAGAAACAAAAATGAAAACGATACCGATTACAAAAACACGCTAAAAATTACTCTCCCCAGCCCCCGTAACTGTATCCCATCGTAAAACGATAAATTATGTATAAGGCAGCTTATATTCAAGTCACCGCGCTGCGCAGATCGCTCGCGCCGTTTCAATCAGTAGTCCCCCGAGTATATTAAAAATACATCGTCCAGCATGCGGCCCCACTAACAAAAAAAGAGGATCGGCCCTCGCGCGCGCGCGGTAGCCTCTCGCGCGATATATAATTTATATCGCGTCCCTCTCTATGGCCGCGCGAAACAAGTAAATCGCGAGAGCAGCGAGAAACGTCCTTCCCGCGACGTGACACGCGCGCTGCGAGAGAGCAAAACAACGGGGCCCTCGGCTTAATAAGACCGAGCGAGCTTCGTCGATAATGCAGCCAGGGGGGAAGGGAGCTTGCCGTCTTCATATAGGAGAGCCGCGCGGGGATAGATAATAAAAACAGGTTGGACCACTATTGCGCGTAATTAGTGTGTTAAGACGCGCCGAGGCGCGTTTATGCCCGAGATTCGCGGCCTTGAGCTGTCGGATTGATTAGTGGTGTTCAGGGAGGGGTTTTCTGAGTGGTTTTAGGTGCTGTTATGAGCGGTGGGAAAGAGTGAGTTTGAAGTTTGGATGGAAATGGTGGTTGGATTTTTGGTGGGAGACGATAAATTTTTTCTTATCTTTGGTGTAATAAATGTGGTAAGTTCGTAAGTTTGATCAAACTCAGAAATACATTATCAAGAGAGACATGGTCTGAGTGTACTATCGATTTGCCCCGTAGATTTTCCGTGAACCCAGGCCTATATTTAGGCCCGAGCTTCAACATTCAAATAGTCAAAAAACACGCAATTTTCACCGGTTGATTTATTATCGCCGGTCTCGGTAGGAACGCAACGTAGGTATATCGCTCCGCTGCCCAGAGTAATTTATGGTCAATTTAAATGAAACGTCTCTATTTGTATCTAAATTGACTTTCGAAAAATTAGATTTTTATACCAATCGGAAGCGTTCCTTTATTTAACAAACTATATGTAAGCTTCATATTATTTATTAAGTTTTACTACTAGTCCGAAATACCAGTACGGTTATTTCTTATCTGCAGTCTTATCATTAGAAAAAGAACAAGAGCGCGGCATTCGATGTGCCAAGAAAACAACAATACTGACAGCTGCGGAGCCTCGAAGGCTTTCAAGCTTCGCTGAGCACCCTCCGCTTATATAAGCTGACCCTTGTTTCACTATTTAATTGCAGTCGAGTTGGGTTAGACTGAGGAGGCCCGACAAACGGATGTCAAGCGCGATGTTGGGGAGAGAGAAACAGCAGCGCACCCCGACTGACGGGGACGGAAAAATCAGATGTGACATGCAATAAAATGAAAGGTAATCTCGAAGGAAGTTTTAGGCGCTTTATTATCTGTCTGGCGTTTGAATTATTGTATTTTGTTCGAGCTTTTTAGAAGAAAAGTGGAAATAGTAAATTAGCCATTAAATTATGAGTTAATATAATATTACTCTCTAAAAGTTAAGGAGTAAATCCATGTCCAAATTTTAAAAGTTAAGGAGTAAATCCATGTCCAAATTTACTCCTTAGCGAAATTTACTCCTTATAAAGAGTATATTTTAAAATTTACTCCTCATAAGGAGTAAAATTTCAATTGTTTTTACTCCTTACTAGGAGTGAATTTCTTCATTTTATATAATTTACTCCTTATGAGGAGTAAATTTTAAAATATACTCCTTATAAGGAGTAAATTTCGCTAAGGAGTAAATTTGGACATGGATTTACGTCTTAACTTTTAGAGAGTAATTCTTTTAAGAAATGAAACCTGAGATAACGTTAAAAATAAGATCGGACTGATACTCAGATTTTTTAAACAAGTTTTTTTCTTTTTATTTTCTAGTTTAATATTATTGATTTTTCGTTTAGTAACACTTTCAAGTTAAATAGTGAAAACTTATTAGTTTCATCAGTTAAAAGTATGACACTTTAAATACGAAATATTTCTACAAAATAGCGACAAGGAAAATCACTTTTTAAAATAACGATTATTCCTGCAACAATTTACTATTAGTTTTTTCTGCTTTATCGTTATCGAAAAATTAAAAACCGATTTCTAACGTATACGAGATTGAAAGTTTTGTGTTCCTTCTATTGAAGATTTATTTTAATGTAATACATTATGATACATTTTGAAACTAACCTGATTTTGTGAAAAAGTTTTGAAAGAAAAGGATAAATTCATAAACGATCGAACCAAAATCATTTTCCGCAAAGCTAAAACTGTACGAAACGAGTTGCCCCTGCGATCTAACAGGTATACGCAACAAGGAAGCAAAAATGTCAAAAAAAGCCAAGAGGAAAAAAAAAAGAAAACGAATGGTCTGCGAAGCGAATGGCAATACAATTTCGAGCATTCGCAAGGGGGCCGGGAAGCAGACGGCATTTTTAAACGCATCGCGCGCTTATGCGTCAAGCGCGGCCATTTCGAAACGGTTTCATTTCATCGGTGCGTATATATACGCAAACAGAAGAACGAAGAGTCTACGAGTCTCCGGAGACTCGCGAAAGCGAAAGAGAGAGAGAGAGACAGAGCAAACGATCTCGGCTCGGGCGTTGATTGCGATTGCGGCCGGCCGCAAATGAGAATTAAAGGGCGACGCGAACTTTATTATATTTGCTCGAGCGGCGTATATGATTCACGCTCGGCGCGGCCAAAAATATCGATAGTTTTCGCGGCTTCTATTAATACGTGCCAGAACTAACTTCTGCCGGCTTCGTTTTTTCCTTTATTCTTCCTTTTGCGCGTATATCGCTGCGCCGAGTGACCTCATTGAGCGATGATATACTTAGAGTTTGCGGAAGTCAGGCCTGGAGCATAATGCATTTCGAGATTTATTTCGGCGTATGGAGGGATTTTGCAACCAAGTTTATGCGGAGGGTTAACTGGCTGTGAAATTATATGGCCAAGCCGAGGAGGAGGCTAATTTAGCGGCGGGAGCGCCGAACGAGCGAGACGGCAAATTTGTTTACGTTTCCAAGAGAGCTCATTGAGACATTGTACAAATATACTTGTTTCGCGGACAACAACGAGCTGAGAGCTTGGGGATTTCAAAACAACTTAAAAATAAGACTTTGGATAAGCATTAAAAATAGCCGCCGGGATAATTTATACAGTCATGACCTACTCGTTTTTTATGAACTGCGATATATGTCTAAGTTGAAATCTTCTTATCTTTAGGAACAGTTTATTTAAGCGATTTCGATAAATGATTTTGTGAATGACAAAATTATTAAAGATTTAATAAATCTTTATGTAAAGGATCAGTGGATTGAGGGCGAATAAAAAGACTTAGAAAACTTTTCAAGTATTTATACAAAGACACTCGAAAACAAAAATAAGGAAGAGGCTTATATGCCCTAGATAAAATATCAAATAAATCTTAAGGAGACCTATAAACAATAAAATCTTGTATGAAATGAGAACAATATTATTTTTTCTATATTTATTACAAAATTTCGGGCGAAATATTGACTTTTCTACTTATTTCAAAATTCGCCATAATATTTTTTAGCAATTTTTTATTGTTATTATTCCTTAGCAAATTAAACAAGAAAAGTATTTATTACGTTTGACTATGAATACTATACTCTTATTAAACGTAGAAAAAAAGTAATTTCTCATCTTATGATTTATCATAAATATGTATTGTTATTTTGGAAAACTTTTCTGGTTCCTTTGTAAATAATACAGCGAGGTCTAAAAGCGTAAACAATAAAAGCAATAAATAACGAAGCCCAAACAAATAATCCTCTTTACAATCATTATCATTCTTAATCCACTCGAAAAAGTAGGGGGGTAGGGAAGGGAAGAAAAGGGGGCGGGAAGGGTGTGGGGGAGTGGCAATAAATATCGCCGCCTTATATTATTAAGTCCTGATTCCGCAAAAGCCTCTAGAAAAGAAATAAAGCCTCACGGAAGCTCGCCGCGCGGCAAAGTAGCGCTGGCCCAAGCTTCTTGCCTATATATATATATAGAGAGAGAGAGAGAGAGAGAGCAAGCGAGAGAGAAAGAGAAGCCATTACAGTCATAGACAAGAGGCGACGAAAATCAATATGAGCGCCGGGGCCACATAAATCAATAAAACGCTAGTAACTCGCTGGCTGGTGGGGGCGAGCCCACACGCAGCCCCTATCGCTTCGTCTAAATCCAAAGCAAAGGTGATTCGGCGCGTCTCGTAGACGTTCCCGTGTGTACACAGGCTGCAGCAGCAGCAGCAGCAGCGGCTACGGGGTGCAGGCTGGCTGGCTGGCTGGGTGTCGAGGGAGGTGGTGGTACGGTGGTGGTAGTAGTGGAAGAGAGAGAGAGAGCGTGCTGCTGCTGCCCGCACCAGGCGCCCCTTCGCATATTTCACCGGGAATTTACGAGCCTCGATACGACAGGGAAATTGCAAGAATGGCGGAGTAATCTATCTCTCCTTGCCTCCGTGCGCGCGCTCTTCTTCTTTTCCCGGGGTCCCTCTTCTCTCTTCTCCCACCCCCGCGCCCGCGCAGCTACTTCAGCAGCAGCAGCAGCAGCAGCGTGTGCAAGCACCAACCCCCTTTCGCGAACCCTCCCCCTAGAGAGAGAGAGAGCCAACTCGCTCGCGCGCGCGCGCGCGCGCACGTCGACGGAAGAAGAAAATTCGCCCTCTCCATCTCCGACGAGCCCTGGGTTCCGAACAGATAAAGGGGGATTTGTCCGGGCGGCTCTCTCTCTCTCTCTCTCTCGCTCGCGCGCAGGCCGGCCTAATTGTCCTCTCCAGATAACCGGTGATCTATCGCGAGAGAGAACCGACCAGGATACAAGCCTTCGTTGCCCAGGATCTTTGATCCCGAAAACAAAGAAACATTCCGTCCGCAGCTGGCATAAGGGAGATATGGAAGAGGAACTGCGCGGGGGCGGATGTATCTGTCGATTTTTCCGAGCCCCTCGCTTATATTCAATCCGAGCCTCTCCTCATATATGTTTGCCCGCTGAGCAATTATTTTGATGGATGAGCTTATAGGTCGACGAGTGCTAGGAACCGATTGCTTTCGGGGCTTGCAAGCTGCGCTGCGGATGGCGGGGATGTAATTCATTATAGGAAGAGGTCCGATGAGGGCTATTTCCTGATTAGCTTCGGACTGAGATGGAAGAGCTGGGAGAGGATGGCTGACTGCGACCTTAGTTGCGGATTCTATTGTGTGCATTGGATATAGACTTTTCGAGTCTGTAATTTATTGATGAATTGTGTGGGCAAAATTAATTAGTAAATTTATAGAAAATAGAGTCATTACGAGTATTACAAAATTTTTGTATCTCTCGAATCGATTTTTATACGAATCATCAAATTTCAAATGCTCACTCTGACCTGAAAAGCACTCGACTTAACTAAAAAAAAAAGACTAAAAGAATCAAAAGGATTCGCGCTTAATAGAATCACGCCAACAATAAAGTTCCATTACGCAATGCCGAGTACAATTAACTGCTGGGTCAACAGTCGCTCGCTAAGAAAAACCTCAGAGCGGCCATAAAAGACGCTTCGCAGTAAAAAAGCTCAGTCCCATGGAAAGACAGAGAGGCGCACCGCGCCGGCGAAGAAGAGACAGAGAGGAGAAGAAAAGTATATAAGGCAATCGACAGCCGATCACCGTTCGGGGATTGAATCGTCCGCGAGACGAAAAGGGGCGCACGCGAAAGAAGACAATTAAGGAGAAGCTCGCTCTCTCCGCGAAAACGGCCGCGTGCATAACTAACTGTACCCTCTCTCTCTTGCTTTGTACACGCGCACGCTCGGGGTATACTCGTACACGTACCTATATATATATAGTATGAGTAGAGAAGCCTGACTCCCTCTCTCCCTCTCTCCCTCTCTTTCTGTCTGTACGCCATGGTATGTAGATATAGGTACACGAGAGCGGAGAGAGAGAGGGGGGGGGGCGAGGCGCGCGCTCTCGGTTTAATTTAACGCAGCAGCTGTAATCCCATCCATTACGGCCGCGGTAATATACGATCGCTCGAGATTCATACTCCGTTTTTTCACTAATTAACAGACGGGACAAATCGCTCCGGCGCGCGCGCTCGGCCGTTTGCTCGCTTTCCCTCTCTCTCTCTCGTATACTGGGCGCTGGACGGTAGCACGCGCGTCGCCGCACTCCAGAGCGAGCCTTTTTATATACGTATATGTCTCTTCACGCTTCGCGGCGACGAGCGAGCTGCACTTTTTTTCCGACCACGCACACACATATATATATATATATACATACAGGCTGGCGATGCGAATTTTACGGGACGGTGAGAGACTGCAGCGCTGCAGCCGCTGCTGGTAATCGACGGGGATTTGCTGCGAAGTGAGTTTGGGTTGAGCTTGCTGGGCCTTGTGAAGTGCAGGAAATTAATGTTTTTTTGCGATCTTGTTGAGCTAGAGGGTAAAGATTTTTTGAGACTTCGTAATGTGAAAGTTTCATGATATATTAAATTAAAATAATATCAGATATGTAGAGTCGAAGTAGATAGTAAGTGAAAACAGACATTTCAGTAAGCCAAAAATGTTCTTTGTATAGATTAGAAAAAACCTACAATCATCAGGCAACAAATACTTTTTACCATAATAATGTTAATTCAATAGTCAGCCTTGTCTTTGATTTCTAACAAACTAACTCAGCTAAACAAAACGACTTCAAACAAGCCGGTATATAAAATAAATTCATCGAACCAACACCACCAGCTTGCCCCAGCAAAAACAGCGGAAAATCATTAACACCTCCAGTCCCGGAGCATCGCGCGACAAAGTGTCTCGAAAAACGGGGGTCGCAGCTCGCTCGGCGCAATCATCTTATAGAAGTCTTCCGCGCGCCATAACTCACGTCTCGACATGCAGCTCGCGCGCGAGCGAGCGAGCTGCACTGTGCGTGCGTATAAAAAGTCCCGTGCAGAAGAAACGGCCGGAGGACGCCGCGCACATTAATCGGTTCGTTAGCGCCTCGCGCCGGCTAAGAGGAAGAGGATAAGGCGAACACGTAAGGATACACGTGTTTCGAGCGATGGCTTTTCTTATGAATTTTAATGGCCGCGTACTGTAAACATTGATGCTTGGATTTGCGCGCTGGGAAAATTGTTTGGGATTGTTTTATTGCTTTTGTTGCGTGGGTGGAGATTGTTTGATCGGAAGGGTTTTTAAGGCGGACTGCACTGAAAAAAGTGCTTGGTGAATGTAACAAAGTGGCACTTATTGGTTAAAATATAATTTGTTGCTCCTACGAAGTGTTTTGTTATCTTTACAAGGGCGTACTGTTGTATTGATAACTATTCGGACTTTGTAAACTTCTTTTAACAAAAAATGCTTATAACAAAAAAAATTGTAACAATTACAAAGTACTTTGTAATTACTTAACTTGACTTGGTTTTAAACACAACATTTTTTAACAAAATACACTTTGTAACCTTTACCAATTAATTCGTTAGGTCCTGGATGCCAAAGTCAATTGGTAAATATAACAAATTACTATGTTGTACTTCCCAACTATTTTTTTGAGTGTGCTGTTTAGAATATTAGATTTAGCGTAAGAGTGTGATAAAATACATGGGATTATTTAAATTGATTGTATTTTTTATATGAAGCACATTAATTTCCGGTATTGTAATGTATATAAAGTAAACTACATGTCGTGTATTTTTTCATGATCTAATGCTGAATTAAGATTCTAAACAGCAAGCTTTAAAAATTTCTTTGATTAAATAATCTCCATACAGAAACAATTAAAAGCAACTAAACGATCGTAAATAACTTTCCCAATGTGCAAATCCAAGCATCAATGTTTTCAATGCAGCTATTAAAATTCATAAGAAAAGCCATCGTTCGAAAGACGTGTATCCTTGTGTTTCCATTAATGCATTTCTGTCGTGCAACTGACAACTTTTTACACGCTAATCTGCAAACATTACAAAATTACTAAGCTTTTAAAACTTGTAATTATAGTACAGTACAACGAAACGAAATTCCTCTCCCATTCATTAAAACGAAAAAAACACAATCTTTACTTGTCTAAAAATACATAAAATTTACGAATCAACAGACCGTATACAATAACCCAAAGTTTCATTCATTAAAACCGCACAAAAGAAAAACTTACAACTCCGCTACACTGCGGAACGAAAATCGATGTACAGCGCAACGAGGCGCGCATATGTACGCATAAGACGAGCAGTCAGAAGAGGAAAAGCGAACGCGGCTCGTATGTATATGCAGTTGGCAATCGTCGTGGCGGCGCGAAAGCGCGCACGCGCTCGCTTAGGCCAACGCGCGCGCTATTTAATTGGATGGACAACGCGTCGCACGGTGCTTAATTAACTAATTAATTTCACGCGCCGCGCACGAATGCATCAAGGCTAGAAACCATCTCTCTCTCTCCTGCTGCTGCTGTACGGTAATGCGGTGTACTTAGGTGCGCCTAGGAGATTATAGAGTGAATGAGAGCATGCGGGGGGCGGAGGGGGGGGAGAAGTGCATAGTTATGTCGCTGAGTGTATGAGGCTTTGATCAAAGTGCGAGCTGAGCGAGATGCTCTTTTCTTTCTCCGAGCGTATAGTACTGTTACTCTATCAATGGAACCGAAATTCTATTTATGGTTTTCTTTATTTGTTTCATTTGCTGGGTGAATTTCCAAAGTTAATGTGAATTTCTGAACGACACGTCGTGTTATTTAAAGCTGAGAAATTTGAAGTTGTCCCGGCCAATTAATTTGTAAAATTACTTCAATTTCATGTTTAATTTCACGCGAGAACTATTTGCAGTAAAATGTATAAACATTATGCAGAAAGAAGAAAGAAAGAAATAAATAAGCTCGGAGGGAAAGTTATTTCTACATGAGCCATTCCGCCGCAATATCTGTCGCATACCAAGGCTAATCGATTTCTGAACCCTCGAAAAACGAGACGAGCCAACGAACCCAAACAAAGCAATGCAAAGGGAAAAAAGCAGCGCAGGAACGGCGCGGAACGAAGGGAGGAAGGAGCGTCTCGCTGATAAAGCGAAATAACTCTCAAGCTTGTGCTCCAGTCGGCGCCTCCCGCCCCCGGGCAACTTCGATAAAGTAGTATGAGATATGGGAGCAGAAAAATTTGCATTTCATAAAATACGTGTCCTCGAGAGCGCGCGGAAAAAAAAATTTCACGCAGTGGCTATATATACGCGAAAGAGGGATGGAGAGCTTGCTCAGCATCGCCGGAAGAGTTCAACTATGGAGGAAAGCAAAGATAAGAAGGCAGCGGCGGCGGCGGCGGCGGCGGCGCGCAGGAAGACGAAGATAAGAGAGAGAGAAAGTCGGAAAGAGGCGTGATAGGCGAAGGACGATTCAACGGTACGCGCATAAAGGAGCAGACAAGAATGCCGATCTGCAAAGAGGGAGAGACAGAAAGAAAGAGGAGGGAGAGAGAAACAAATCAACTCGTCTGCGCGCGCTAGCGTTGGCTCGCTCGAATTTTTAGTGGCGAGGCTCCAAATATTTGCTTTGCCGAGAGTCGCCGTCGCCTGATTCAGCTCTCTCTTTCTCTCTCTCTCTCTCTCTCTCGAAGGACGGATATACCGACCTACTGCCAGCCAGCCAGCAAAGACGAAGGAGGAGGAAGAGGAGGAGGTGGAGGAAGGAGCAAAAAAAAGCCGGCCAGATGAAGAGAGATACGAGACTTTTGGAGAGCATACAACAGCCAAGAACTCATACTATACCATTCCTCTCTCTCTCTTTCCATGCGCTCAGCCTTTTCTTATTTTTCTTTTCTCTTCCTTTCTTTTTTTTTTGTACCCGCGCTCGCTCCAGCGCCATCATTCTCCTCCTCTCATTTTTCTTATCCCTGCTCTCGCGCGACCCCCCCCCCCCCCCCCCCCCCCCCCCCCCCCC
>JAPYZA010009917.1:0-12006 GCA_030522685.1 Eupelmus azureus | reverse complement strand
TCTTATATATGTAGCTTAATAAAGTTAAATTATTGTACGAAATGACTCTATCGTTCGTGCGGATTTATTTTTCAATAAAAATTTTGTCCATCTACAACAAACTAGATGTTAATTATCATTAAAGGGGCAGAGCACGTATTATCCTCTAAGATTCGAGGCCTAAATACGTGCTGTTCTACTAAAAATTATTAAGCGTTTCGCCCCGAGCAGCTAGCGTGGGCTCATCAGTAAGGCGACTAGCTGCTCTACCTCAGACGCTTGTCAAGGGATGTTAACTCGGACTTTTAAGTATTGAAGGCCTCGATTCCTAAAGGAGAATTCGATGCGCCCTCTAGTGGTGCAGGCAACAAGTCATACTAGATAGAATGTCTGACAATGCCAAGTTTATTGTACAAAATGAATTTTTAGTAAGGTAACACGTATTTAGGCCTGGAATCTTAGGGGATAATACGTGCTCTGCCCCTTTAATAAAAATTAACATCTGGTTCGTTGTAGATCGTCAAAATTTCTTTTGAAAAACAAAATGTAAATACAGCTGGAATACAGGTGAATACAGCTGTATTTTTAGCTGTTTTTTTTAGCTAAAAAATACAGCTGGATTTTTTTGACAGGGTGCGCTAATACATACGTCGGGATGATCAAAAGACAGCTTATAACACGCATTAATGAACATCGACGAGATATTAAAAATATGGACACAATATTAATTTTGATTAGGTTAAAATAATCGATAGAGAAAAAAATTTGAGTAGACGCCTTTTTTCGGAGATGTTAAACATTTTCTACTACAATAATACCCTAAACCGTATGGAGGATACTAAATATTTAAAGAATGTTTATAAAACCTCCATTGGTTTGATTAAGAAGGACTACCGATAAATTTTCCTCCCCCTCCCCCCTCCCCCTCCCTTCACTACCTCCTATGATCCCTAAAACAGCTGCCGTCATTAGTATCCGAATTAGGATACTATCACTAATGAAGAGTACAATTATACAAATTCAGTTTTTGAATTTCGCGCTAGCTGTATTCCCTACCTTACCCTCTGATTACTTCTACTTGACGCCAAGAACGTCTCAG
Organism: Eupelmus azureus; assembly: GCA_030522685.1. Lineage (NCBI taxonomy): Eukaryota > Metazoa > Arthropoda > Insecta > Hymenoptera > Eupelmidae > Eupelmus > Eupelmus azureus. The sequence goes on along the minus strand of JAPYZA010009917.1, from coordinate 10,928 downwards.
AGATGGTGCGTCGAGTATCGATCGCTCGACTCTCGTGACTTAGCTTTTCCAGCTGTGAGGGAGATAGCGATTTGGCGGCATGCCACCTCTGCGCAGCTTATGTTGCACTATTACAGCAAGCCATCCTAGTCCTCTATTTCCCTCTCTATACTTCCACTTTCGCGAATTGAATCGCGGTATAGGGTTTAAATTTATTTTAAACTATATCTTATATTATAATGTTAACTTGACATACATGTCATTTATTACGCTAAAGGTGTGTTAATGATATGTTTTTATGTTTCTCAAAAATGCTGTACTTGCGATTTTATATAAAATAAATGTATTCAACAACTTGGTTCGTATAGATCATGAAAGAAATTTATTTCTAATTACCTATCATTAAACACGACCTCCGAACGATAACTTCCAACAACATAAGCACTTTTTTAACTGTATGTAATAGATAATATGAATCTCAATGAGAGTTTTGGAAAAGCGTTTACTTTCTTCACAAAATATCTACCAAAGAAAAAACGAACTAAAGTAAAAGCTTTTGGTAAACCTAAACTTCCCTCTGCAGAGATTTCAAATGAATGGTGTGATCAGAAACCAGAAAAAGAAAATGAAATTCAAAGAAGAAAAACTTACTAAGAAAAAGAAACTACAAGAAGAGAAAAGAAGATAACAGAAAAAAAGAAAAAGTTACAAGAAAACATTAAAGAAATCCGATTGAAAATAAAGTAAGAGAAGATATAGTTTTAAAAGAATTAATAAATAAAAATTAATTATTTGTTCGATTTTAAATTAAATTTTAAAGATGTTCATGTTTTCTTATTTATTTATTTATTTAAAAATCATTTTAAAATAAATAAAACGTTTAATATTAAAGTTTTAATATTAAACTTTTAATATTTTTTGTTTCTTTACCTGTTCCACACTGTAGACATTCAGTATGAAACACCTGGGACAACGCGATTTTACTACGTTTCATAATACGTACAAGATTATTTTTACATCTTTTAATAAATAAAATATTTTTTTTATTTCATATACACTTTAAAACGATGTTTATTGTTTCCTAAGATATTCAATTATATATTGATAAAGAAATTCATTTTATTCATGCTTTTATTTAATAAATATTACAATAAATATTGAACCCCCCTTCAACATCTGTCTCATGACCGGGCCTTTTACCTTAAGTAATGTAACGTGGTGGATTTACGAGAAATCCATCAGTTACGATAGATCTCGATGATACCGACCCCGCACGTGATAGTATGTATGAAATGTATGAACGCCGCGTGTAGTGCGGCGTTGGCACAGTGGTAGAGTGTGCGCCTTTGGATCCAAGAAGCAAGGGTTCGAATCTCCTCGCCGCGTAATTTTTCAATTTTGTATGACGAGTCTCTTCGTTACAGTAACATAAAACAAAAATTGACTATTTACAATTACTTATTAATTTGCTGACTTTTCTAATTGTAATTGTCTCTTCTGTAGATCTTCTATTTGCTTTTTATGTTTTCGTTTTCTTTTCCTGGCTGCAATTTTTCCTCTCTAGCTTTGGCTCTTTTTTCCATGATTTTCATTTTTTGTTGAAATTTCAACAACCTCTCTTTTTATAATTCTAATTTCTTTTTTTCTTTTAAATATTTTTCCTTTTCTTTTTTTTTATAATGGTTTCGATGACAGTAAACTTGTTCTATTGACACTCTCCTCATCAAGTATTCCTTCCGAAGGCCGATTGACAGTCTCAGCATTAAGCACTGGCTCCGATGACTGTGTATGTACAAATTCTTCGTTAAATAATTCTTTTGTAGTCCCATTGGCACTCTGAGACTGGATAGGGTATTCGAACAATGAGTCTTGTTGAAAAAATATTTATATTAATATTTGTTGACACTTAATAGCATTTAGTGTGTCTTTCAGCAATGGAGCAAACGGGTATTTCTGTATATACCTATGTACCCCAGTGGAAATTTTTCGGTGTATCAAAATGTATGAAAGTGTATGAAAGTGTATCAAAATGTATCTAAGTGTTATATTTCGTACTTGATTTTTGTACGCTTTGATACACTTTAATACACTTTGGTACAATTTGATACACTTTAATTCATTCCCCAGTGAAAATTTTTCGGTGTATCAAAATGTATGGAAGTGTATCAAAGTGTATCAAAATGTATCTAACTGTTGCATTTCGTACTTGATTTTTGTACACTTTGATACACTTGTTTTTTACTTTAGTTTTAATTTAATAGACTTTGATACACTTTCGAACATTTAGATACCCTTTTTAAAAATTAAGCAAGGTTGAAATTTTCAATTTTCACATTGAACATTTTGACACATTTTGATACACTTTGATACACTGTTGGTACTTTTTCATACACTTTGATACATCTTAATACATTTAATCTTATTTTTTTCCTAATATATCATTTTTTATCTTTATAAATGCTTAAAAATGTATTAAAGTGTACAAAAGTGTATCAAAGGGTATCGAAGTATATCAATGTGTACCAAAATGTATCAAAGTGTATCAAAGTGTATCAAATGAAGTATCTCTACTTCAAGAACGGTACAAAGATAGATGGCGAACTCCACGTACGATTCGACCGTGTTCCAAATCACAAATGCACACGGAACAGTCACGTCACAGTCACAAATCCCCTCGGTGTGGAAGGTCCCTTATATACAATTACAAACAGATACACTGACGCAAACAGACACTCACACTAACATGAATAAGAGATAATGTTTTTGAATTTATGAAATCTCTGTTCGGTGGCTCTTTGGCCTCGGCTGGCGTGCTGTGTTTGTGTTCGAAGATTCACAGGAATTTAAATCGGCACACGCACTCGTTGGTCATGGGGCAGAGACACCACCGCAGACGGAGTTTTATCTTTTCTTAATTAAAATTCAATATGTTGTAAATTAAAGCACTGAGAAGGCCGACTTCAGGCTAAATTTTTATATCTTTACAATTGTCGCGCCGCGCTTTTTGGAGTTTTTCATCGCTCTTTTAATATTTAACATTATAAACATATCAAATTATATATTATACAATACTTTTCATTATTATAATTGACTATTTTTCTATCAATATCATATATCAACACTATATCGATTATATTTACGTACATATTATATACATTTGTATTATATATATCTATATTTGCGCGGGGCTTCGAGTTCGACTATTAACATTTAATCTTGCAACAAATTGTTGCTCCATAATTCGAGGTGCAAGCGCACAACCAACTCGTCTCTCGAAGACCAATTGTGGTTTATATCGGAGACGGTGCGGACAGCGTGAGCACCAAGAATTTCTTTTTCTCACTTTTTTTCTTTCAACGTGGAAAATCGCGTCTCGGCGCAATTGCGCAATTTTCGTCGAGGAAGGAATCTCTTTATTCCGACCGTGCTCTCGTGTTAGCGCTTAGGAGAGATTTTCAGTGTATCAGTCGCAAACTAACTGTAGTTCATAGCGCTGGATACCGGGAGTCAATCCCACTGTGCAAAGCACAACTGGCGCGGAAACGGGAGAATTCCACCATTTTGTCGGTTCCTCTGCGCGGGACAGTCCTTCGGCTCTTGCTTGAAGCCTGACTGCAGTTTATATCGGCAAGACGTTCCGGGGATTAACCTTTGCACGGGATTGCCACAGTAGCTTTGATTTATTAGAGATCTTCCTTGACGCGATTGCAAAATTAATTAGTTAAGTAAGCGACTCTTCCCGTTCAGCTTGCCATGCCCAATTTATATCAGACGCCACCTCCTGCGAAAGAGGACCCTCCGAAAGACGACCCTCTCAAAAACCCAAACGATGAGTCTAACGATAACTCATCTAATAACTATAAGGAAAATTTAATTAGGGGGCGCAGAAGGGGGGGGGTAATAAGGGAAATACAGGTAACCAAAACGAATCATTTGAACATTTTCACTGGGCTAACACAACTCTCACTAAAACACCCATCAAACCCTCTAAAACTGCACTTGCACGCAAAAACAGATCCGCGTTCAGTTTTGACTTAAATACAAAATTAACAATGCTACCTAAAAACATTGAACTTCCACAATACCATTAGAAAATCATCATAAAATGGAAAAACAGCTAAAAGATAAAATCAAATTCATGCAAAGAACAAATTAACATTCACTCTGAACAAATTAACCGCATGGATAAAGAAATTGAGGAACTAAGATCATTGGTTTTAGAAGCACGCAAAAGTTACAAATCCCAAGACAAACAAACTACCGCAAACACACAAGCAGATTCAAATCTTCCGTTATTTAATTTGAATACAGACACTCAAAAACATAAATCGTCCACATCAACCTCTATACAAGCTCACGCAAATAAACATATAACCAATCCTATACCCATCTTCAATCCGTACTTAACCGTCGAACAAACCTCTAATCTCCCAGCACAACATACGCAGTACAATAACACTCAATTGCCTACACATGATAATTCTCAAACTCCGTTATATTCAAAATCAGTAAACACACCAGCAAAACAAACAACAGCTAGTAGTGTTACAACTCAAGCACACGTGAACATAAACTGTAAGCCAATAAATATGCCCTTCTGGCTACACGATCCAACAATTTGGTTCGAAATGTATGAATATCAGTTGCTTATTCAAAATATTACCGACGATAAAATTAAATTCATCAATCTCATGTCGAACTTAGGTCAAAATATTATAACTGAAATAGCAGATAGTTTAAAACTCCTTAAACCCTCTAATCGTTATCAGAGCCTTAAAGATATTTTAATTAAAAAATACACACAATCAGACGAGGTTGAATTACAAAAATTATTCAAAGGTTGCCAGATAGGCAGACAAAAACCCTCGGAATATCTTAATGAATTATTTACCTTGGCGGGGGAGGAGATGCCGCGGCCATTAATACTTAAAGCATGGAAAGCTAAATTGCCAGCTAACATTAGAGTCTTTTTAATCAACGAAATTACACCCGCGAACGAATCACCCTTGGTTGCACTTGCTGACCAAGTGCACTCTAACTTCTATGAAAATCGCGGATCAATAAATGAAATTAAACAGAGCGAATCACATCTGTTATCAGAAGTGATTGCCAAGTAGACGCGATTTACAATAAACAAGTCGCGGATACGAGCAGTGTTCATTTTAATGATCAACGCGGACGCGCGAAATCGCTTGGCTGCGAACGCAGTAAAAGCAGAGAACGCAAACGATACTGTCGCTTTCACACTAAATTCGAAAAAAATGCATATAAATGCACCAAGCCTTGCGACTGGATTGATTTTTCCAAAACAACGGAACGCGGCACTAATAGAAACCCTCAATCTAACGCACACCAAGAAAAAGAAACCGCGAATCAAGCGTTAAACTAACGACTCTATTTGCCTTCACGTTATAGATAAACTGACAAAGGAAATATTCCTAATAGTTTCGGGCGCGGAAATTTCCGTAATCCCTAAATCAATAAACTTTCACATTGAAGAAAGTAACTTATGTTTATTTGCGGCAAATAATACACAAATTAAAACATACGGTACACTGCATAAAAAACTCACCTTTGGATTCCGGCAGGAGCTGCAATGGAGCTTTGTGGTGGCGGATGTTCCCTATGCTATTTTGGGAGGGGATGCTCTTAAACACTTCCACCTACTTCCTGACTTAAGTAAAAAAATTCTTGTCAATGCTAACGCCAATGAATATATTAAAGGGATTAGTAAAGCAGTTTCTGACCTACTCATTCCCCTCGTCGACCCTAAAAACAAATATGCACACTTACTCTGCAGGTTTCCAACAGTGATAGGTGTAGATAAACCTCCCACTATAGCAAAGCAGGGCATTTATCATTATATCAAAGCCATAGGGCCACACAGTGCATAAAAACCGCGACGCCTACCGCCCGAAAAACTAAAAATAGCCAAAACCGAATTCGAAAAATGTTGTAAAACAGGTATTTGCAGACCTTCAAAAAGACCATGGGCCACTCCCATTCATATGGTTTTAAAAAAGAATGGAGAATGGATGATCTGTGGAGATTATCGTAAATTAAATGAGGCAATGGTGCCGGACAGGTATCCTATACCCAACCTACACGATTTCTCCAGTAACCTACATGGCAAAACCATATTCACTGCACTTGACTTGGAGAGTGCGTTCCTCCAAATTCCAATCTTTCCCGACGACATTCCAAAAACGGCGGTCATTACTCCCTTCGTATTATACGAATTTTTGGTTATGACATTCGGGTTTCGCAACGCGTCACAGACGTTTCAACGATACGTCAATCTTCCACTGGGTGATTTAGACTTTGTTTTTGCTTATATAGACGATATCCTTGTGGCCTCCGCTTCGCCAGAGCAGCATGAGGAGCATTTGCTCGCCATACTTGAAAGATTACACGACTTTCACTTGTACCTTAATTTAAAAAAATGTATTTTTGGCGTGGAACAACTGGTATTCTTGTGGGACACTATTAACAAAGACGGCCTCAAACCCGGCCCTAAACTTGTGAAGGCAATCCAATCCTTCCCTAAACCCCAATCCATAGAAGATCTGCGTAGATTTCTCGGTCTCGCGAATTTTTACAGAAAGGCCATTCCGCGCGCAGCAGAAACATTTAGACATCTTAATGCACTTATCAAAGGCAACAAGAAAAAAGATAAAACTCCGGTAACTTGAAACGCGAACGCGGAATCTGCTTTCAATAAAATCAAAAAAGATCTTTCAAACGTAACGAATTTAGCCTTCCCATGTGAAGGAGCGGAGTTGCGCGTGACTACCGATGCATCCCATTTTGCAATGGGGGCCTCTCTGGAGCAGAATGGCTCTTCTCCAAGAAATTCACGCCTCCGCAAACGCGTTACTCGGCTTATGATCGCGAAGCTTTCTTCTCCAAGAAATTCACGCCTCCGCAAACGCGTTACTCGGCTTATGATCGCGAACTTACGGCTATATATGAAGCACTCAAGCACTTTAATTATTTTTTAGAAGGCCGAGAATTCAAAATCTACACAGATCACAAACCGCTCATCTATGCACTTAGTCAAAACTCAGACAATTGCACTCCGATTCGTGCGCGCAGACTGTCATACATCTCCCAATTTAACACACAAATTTGCAACTTGCGGGGGCAAGACAACTTAGTAGCGGACTCACTTTCTCGCATTGATCCTTCTATCGATCCAGTTCCATCTTTAGCTGGACCGATGAAGTATCGAGCGGCGAGCCCTTCGCCAGTCGAATCCTTGCAAGCATAGCGGCTTCCAATTTTCCAACCTACTTTACACTGGAGAAGATTTCGAACGAGCAGCTGCGCGACAATGAGTTGAAACGCATTGTCGAAGATCCTAATCATCTCTTAAAATTAACCAAACTTCGCTGGGGACCTAAACGCATAGCAATATATTGCAACTTTCTCGCGCAGACATTCAGGCCTTACATACCACAAACACTCAGACGTGACATCTTTAAAATCATTCATCACAACAATGCACACGCTTCAGGCCGCGTAACTGACAGGCTCATTAGGCAACACATTATGTGGCCTCACATGTCGAAAGAAATTAAAGATTTATGCAAAAATTGCATAGAATGCCAACGCACCAAAATATCGCGCGATAACAATTTAATTCCGAACCACTTCACAGAACCGGACGCGCGTTTCGCACACGTACACATCGACATTGTAGGCCCGCTGCCTCCAAGCGAGGGCTATAAACACCTTCTACCAATGATCGATAGATTTTCGGGTTGGCCGGAGGCTGCGCCGTTGGTCGATACATCAGCTCCAACGGTCGCGAGTCCTTTTTTTGATACATGGATGGCGCGTTTCGGAGTGCCCGTCACGCTCACTACGGACCAGGGGAGACAATTCGAGTCTCCATTATTTCAATCATTACTTCAAGTTCTCGGGAAGAATCGAACGCGCACAACCGCTTATCACCCACAAGCCAATGGCATGATTGAAAGATGGCACGGACAGTTCAAAACCGTGGTAATGTGCCTCACGCGAAAAGCTAATTGGGCAAAAGTTCTATCGACGGTTTTATTAACATTACGCACTCGTATGCGCCTTGACACAGATGTCAGCCCAGCGGAATTTGTTTATGGTACTAAATTATCGATTCTCGGAGAATTAGTTGAATTCCGCGACACTAACTGCATGGCAAATGATACTTTCTTATCGGAATTCAGGGACTCCATGCGACAGATCAAACCCGTACCGGTAACACATAACTGCATCGCGGAACCATTCGTCTTTAAAGATTTAAATACATGCACCCATACATAGGTCCACATAAAATCATTTCCAGACACCAAGACGGGCGCATATTTACAATAGAGAAAAACGGGAAAAATGTTACTGTTCGCGTGGAACGTTTAAAACCAGCTTACTATCTCCGGGATGAACAATAATTACACAGCAACAAACCAGCCTCCCTCCGTTGATGCGGGTGGACGCGCACTCGCGAGCTTTTTATCATCCAATTTACCTTCTAACGCTGCTCTTCGCGAGCTTACTAGGCAGGCGGAGGTCACACCACCACAGAATCTACCCAGACACATAATCACACGGCCCACACACACGACACATACACAACAGATTCCTCATCCTACTAACACGGGATTTGTTGCTGAGCCACTTTTTATTCCAGCTGCAATACAAAAGAATAAAGAGGGTGGTGGGAGTGGGTCGTCATCCGGGGAAGCCTCTCACACTGTTGAACCCACTCAAGGCGACACTAACATGCATAATAATGCAGACACCGATGTAATTTTGCCGCTCACGAACAGCGTCAGCGATAACTCTACCTCGCGCGACTCTGGCGAAAATGACGTCACTGACGAAGCGCCAGGGCGCGTGGGATCTCCGGAGAGCATTCTACCCTCTGACGTAGACTCATTAGAGCCCGAAAAAGAACAAAGCTCTCGAATTATTAATAACCCCCTTAAACCCAAAAAAACTAAATTCGTTCCTAATATTCTAAAAAGAAAAAAGGGTTAATCATACTGCTTAGGCAATTAAATAAAATGCACGCTAGCTTATACGTTTCCTCGCTCTCAATTCAATTCCAATGTAAGCGTACCCAAGAGTAAGCTGGAGGGGATCGGTCGCTATAGCAAGCAGGCAAGCACATATTAATATAACGCATTCCTTTTTTTCATGCACCAGTAACCCCCCTTGCAATCCAGCTTGCTAGAATTAATGACTTCCACGAGCAGCTGGACCAAGGTGGAAGACGTGAGGAAGGCGGTCGACATCTTGCTGGAGCAGCTACGCACGGCCATCACTGCAACACCGGATGAAGCTGCAGAGCGGCACAATCTCTGCATGGAACACATTCTCGCGAATGTAATCAAATACTTAGATGATGATGACAAACTTGCACTTGTCGCTGCACTTGACGGACAGCGCCGGGTTGGTGCCAAACTGGGCAGACTGTACTTTGACTCGGGTGCATGGTGTTATCAAATCTGGGGTGGATTCGGCAAGATGTTGGAGGATGCGCCAATTTCATTTTTCTTGAATCACTATAGGGGAGTGGTGGCCCGTGGAAACATCCGACTTTTTAATATTTTTGAAAAACATAACTAAAGTCCAGCCCGCTACTGAAAGTCGGATGTGGCTCATGGGAGTTAACCTGCGCGGTGTAAGAGCGACTCCAACAGCACTCGAAACGCTGACACGCCTTTTCCAAATTGAACTTTTATTATAGAAAAAACCACGGGGTTTTTCGAAAGGACCGTCAGCCTAGGGTGTCAAACACTTGTCGATCTACGACAACCCGACGATACGCCTGTCCTGGGTGGAAGAGTGCCTGCCCGGTGGCGCATATGTCGGCGAGATCTTGGTTCCGTGGATTGGCAATCGGGAGAGGGAGACTCTGATCTTTTTAAAATTAAATAATTGCCCACAAATTCGCGTGGAGCCTATAATTGGATTTATTGATAATAATGATGTTTTATCAGAGCTCAGCCTCACCGATTGCCACAACATCGATCGGAGCAAGCAGATCTGGTTGCTCCCTGAGAGGGTTTTCAACTCACCCAACAGGTTGAGGACCTTCAGACTGGAGCACATTAAGTCATCGAGCCAAACGATGGACCATGTCCACGCGCCGGTTCTCCTCGTCCATCCGTTTTTGGAGGAGTTGAGTGTTAAAGGAAGTCATTATCTAGAGCAGAGTTTACAGACTTACATCAACTCTGCACCGGCGCTTCGCTCGGTAGACTTCTCAGGTCTGGAGGTTTCGCAGGGGAGGCTAGATTTCTCCAGCCTCACGAACTTGAACGCGTTGAGGCTGCCCTACCATCCGGGCATAGACGGCACCCTGGAGTCTCTCGCCGCCCTTCAGGTGCGCGAGGTGCTCATATTAAATGATCTAGGCAGAAATAATGAGCGTAATAAATCTATTAACCCTCGTTATATTGCGGACGTTATCACCAGGGTGCCATCCTTTAACTTCACCGCGGTCAAATGTAAAATCTACATGCGCGAAACCGCCAGCAGATTTCTGCGAGCGTATGGGGCGTACATAACACGACGCCAATCCGCCACGACGGGGGCGGAGAACCATGAGCTGTTCGAGGTAACAATCTATCTCGAATAGCCTCATCAACACCGTCTTTCTTTTTTCTTTTTTTTTATATTACGCACACACTAGTCATGTTCTAATTTTTCTACTACTGACAACGGTCCAGACTCCGCGATAATAGTTTAAATTTTTATGTAATTGCGGAACAGTTGGCCTCCACCACAAATAGTTTTTCTTTTCCTTGCCTTTTTCAAATCACGTTTTTTCTTTCAATAACAGCCACAGCATACATATCCTTATGTATCCCTACTGAAAATTTTTTGCAAGATCTTATGCAATATCTTATATAAGATCTTATATCAGTTCTTATCCAATATCTGATATTGTTTCTTATACAAGA
>JAPYZA010009913.1:0-11229 GCA_030522685.1 Eupelmus azureus | reverse complement strand
GATGTACATTTTTATGTACTAGCTGTGACTTCTCAGCGAGGCTTAAGTAGGCTTTATAATATATATATATATATAGGGAAATTATTGTGCATGGCAATTTGCCATGTCACAACATATTAATTAATCCCTTTTGTATCTCAAATCCCCTACGTGCTTTCGGGTAGATAGCAGTACCGAAAACGTTTTCAAATGAAACTGAATGTATTAAACGTTTAACGAACAATTCTTGGAAAATTGATTATTAAAAGATTAAGGTAGCTGCGCCACCATAGAAAAGACTGAAAGTATGAGTTTTGAGTATTCTATTGCAATAATTTTTTATGGGGATCATCGACCAATCAGAAAAGAAAAAAATTGTTGAAAATAAAAAATTTAATATAGCCTTTTATGAGAAAATTAACATTTTTATCATTAATTAAATAAATATATTATTGATTCGATTGAAAATTTGAAAAATAATAGTCTTCTATTCTAGATTACAATAGAATTAAAAAAAATCGGTTGTTATCGTTAAAATTTACAAGATAACTTAATTTATAATGTGAAATTACAAGTTTCGCCCTAAATATCCGTCACTGTAAAACCTCAAAGTTTCACTAAAATTAGTGACTCGGAGGTAGGGACTTCTCTTTATTAATTAAAAGTATTATATAATAAATATTAAACATTTTTTATGTGGCTGAATAATTTTTTAAATCAAAATCATCCATTCCTCCCCACGCACAGTGGTCTAAAAAAGAAAAAAAGGGAAAAAATTCGTGCTTAAAAAATTGGGTGAATGAAATTCAACTTTAAAAACGAGTACTTGTTCGCAATGCACTAAGAAACAAGGTAGGCTACGCGGTTTTTTCATAACAAAGTTATTTTTTATTTTACGAGCCTCCGAAGGTAAACCGAAAGTCATATCATAGAGGATTGATCGAAATCAATACTTGAGAGATTGTAACTATGGAGCATTTTTTTGTGAACGTAATCAAATATACTTATGTATATACATAAATGTATATACATACTTATGTATACGTATACATAAGCATGAACCTTTTCCCTTTTTTCTTTTTCAGACCACTGTGCCACGGGGCCCCTTGATGGTACGGGGCAGCGTGGCGCAGCTACCTTAAGGAACAATTCTCGGAAAATGAATTATTAAACGTATAATGAATATTTCTTGGAAATTTATTATTATGTAAAATTATATTTCAAATACAACAAATACAGAACATTTGAATATGAGATAGATTTTAATATGTTCTGCAACTTTAATAGTTAATTAATTTGATAATTTACAATTTTTAATTGAGAAATACATAAATAAAGACTAGCATTGCAGTAATCCATAATTCAAATGTCAGAGGGCGCATGCGCGCGGGCACTACCATGCGCCGAGCTACGTTGCACTCTCAATCGCGCGCTAAAATTTTTATTTTACACGAATTTTTTACATAAAAACTATTAAACCTATGCATAGTAGCGATGAAAACGGCCCGTGAGTATTCAAATCAAATTGCAAACTTAACTTGATCTAGCGGATGAAACTCAAGCTTCTTTTTAAGTCAGAATTACTTGATAATTTGCTAGAGATATGTATCTTAAGTAGAAAAAAAAGTTCAGGCGACCGTCCAGGATAATAGTCATGAAAGCGGCGCGCGAGAATGCAAATCAGTTTGCGTAGTTAAATTAATTTAGCGGATGAAACTCAAGCTTCCTTTTAAGTAAGAATCACTTGACAATTTGCTACAGTTATGTATCTCAAGTAGAAAAAAAGTTCAGGCGACCGTCCTGGATAATAGTCATAAAAGCGGCCCGCGAGTATTCAAATTAGTTTGTGCACTTAATCCTTTGATTCCCGAATTAATTTTATGAAATTTCAAGTTTAATTTTACTTTTATTATTACTTTTTCTTTTAAATTGATAAAATCATTTTTTTCAGTATGTTATCTGATTATATTTTATATGTATTTGAAAATGATGTAAGTACATTATAAAATTTATTCTAATACGTCCATGAAAATAAAGTTATTATAACACCCACATCCGAAAATTTCATGTGCCCCATGTGTCACAGTGGGAATCAAAGGGTTAAAATGATCTAGCGGATGAAGCTCAAACTTCTTTTTAAGTCAGGCTAATTTGACAATAAATTTCACTTTATTTATAAATTTTATCGATTTAAAGGTTGCCTGTCGCCTAGAAGAGGATGTAAGTATGAAATTATGAATCTGTTTACTTGCCAAAATAGCGAAACGAACGAGCTGAAAGTCGCAATCTTCTTCAGAAGTTTTGCCTGACTACGGAAATGCCCATTCGAAGATTAAAATATCGAGATAAATTTTCCAGTCCTCTTTTTGGAATTTAATAATTTATATTGGCAGATGTTGCTATGAAAGAACTCCTCGAATTAATTCTTTTTTTTTTCAAGTGAATAGTAATTTACAAACAGAAATATAAAGTTATATTTTTAATACTGATAATAATTTAAATTAACATCATGAAAAAATATAATTATAATTATATAATTTATTACAAAATTAATTAATTTAATTAAATTAAATTAATTTATTTCATGGACTTCAAAAATAAATTAACAAAATTTAATAATTTACAAATAATTATGAAATAAGACTTATAATATGTGCTATCGTCATAAAATTTTATTAACTTTACGAAAGAAAAAAAAAAGTCGCGCTACCTAACCTACTATACCAAACAATAATTTTTTTATCTTTGTAATTACAACAGTTACAAGAATTCTGACCTCACCATCGGATTCCCAATCCCCGAAAACCCTTAGGAGCACCTTCATTTACAGAGATACTTAATTTGAAAAAAAAAAATAAATAAATAAATAAATAAATAAAAAAAAAAAAAAATAAAAAAATTTATAAAGTAAAAAAAAAAAATAAAAAAAAAAAAAAAAAAAAAAAAAAAAAAAAAAAAAAAAAAAAAAAAAAAAAAAAAAAAATTATTCCCTTAAGTCCACTTCAAAAAACGTGATTTTTTAGAAAACAAGAATTTTTTAAATACTCATAAAATTAAAACTTATGTCCGGATTTTTTTAAATTAATTTCCGAAAAATAATTCATGAAATTTAATGTACACACAAAATTTGGTAAAGATTCATCAAGTAGTTTGTAAACACGAGGGGATCCCAAAATCGGGTCATACACACAAACACACACCCATACGGACGGATATTTAAAAAATATGCATGTTCCGACTCTTCAAAGGTCATGGAATCAATCTAAAATGAAAAATAGCAATCAAAAATTTTCACCAATACAAAGCTTTTTTTTGAGAAAGCAAAAAGTGGTACAAAGACCTTAGAATAGAGTAAAATATCAACATTTATTCAATGAATTGATGCTTAAACTGTAACGTGGCAGTTAGTAGTCAGTTACAGATGTGAGAATTAGTTAGAATCCCTGACATGAAATTAACCGTGGAGAGCTTGCTTGCATAAGTTATTTTATGTATAGTAGATTTTAAGTATTGATGCTAGCAGGAGCGAGTGTTTATCTAGCCAGTCTACCTATCTCCGCTCTCTCCCTTCCCGACAGCCTTTCTGCAGCATGCTGAAAAGAGTGTTGGATTTTCCCTCCTAAGTAGCTTTTTCTCAGCTGAAGCTAGTGCCGTGGCGCGATTTTTCATAGAGCCTATTTGTGAAATAGTTTTTGCCGTTAGATTTGTCAAGTCGTACGAGTGTGCTCTCCATGAGTTAGCTAGGTGGCCATAGGAACGCGGCTGGCACCCATCATTTTTGTTTTAAGTTTTATTTGATTAAACGCCTAGCAGTAAAAGTTTTAAGTTCAATGTTCTAATTGTGCGCGTAGAATTAACCGCACGAATTCACATGGCTTTGATCTTGGGTCGTGCGTGACAATATTGTAAAATAAAAATTTTTTTGTTTTTCAAAAATGTTCTCATTTATGCGAGAATGGTGAGAGTACTGAAGCTAAATCTGTTATGAAAAATCAATTTCATCGAACCGATAAAGAGAATCCTTACGGGGTAGAAATTGCGGGTACGAAGGATCATCGTCTGATTACGAGAGAATAGGTGCAGAAAAATTAATTTATAAGAGCTTAAATACAATTTTTTCAAAATTATGTTAAATGTTAATAATAATAAATTTTTTAAATCTTAAGCTTTAAAGATTTTGTGTATTTTAAATTTTTTTACCACTTTTTGAAGCCAGCAGTAAAAAATAAATTAAAAGCTTAGTTTGATAACTAGAAATCAAATCTTACATAACCTCCTTACATAGTCGCCTAAAGAAATATTAAAACAGTCATTTACGACTGTTTCAGTAAAGGAAAATAAATTATTAATCAATTATAAAAGTATATTTTTAAGGATTTGTTTTATTTTACTAGAAATAGGATCTGAAATGGTCGTTCTATAATAAGATACTAAACTAAAAGATGAATAAATATTTTTTACTGAACATTTCTAACAATTATCGAAATTATTAACGTTTATACGGACTGTATAGTCCGTACAATCATAACATATACTTAAATCAATTAATCGATAAGAGATAACATACCTAACGTAATGAGATGCTTTTGTATTTGATGGCTGATAAAATTCTAAGCTGAGTTTAGCTGGATGAGGTTGATCATGAAAAGCTGCTGCCCAAAATTCAGATCCATTAACGATGACCTTACGTGCAACTGTTTGTTTCGACACGTCAGTTGTGATCAATCCGAAGTTTTTATCGACAATTTCGTCAGCTGGTTTTACTTGCTGAGTTATTGACTGTTCTTTTTGTAATTTAGAGAATTCTAGGTTTGGTTGAAAAACTACGATGCTTTGAGAATTTTGTACTGGTATTTTCGATGAATCACTTAATTTTTCAATCGTCGTAGTTATAGTTAAATAATCGGATGGAATTGGTGGAGTCGATGAAGTTGATGGTAATGACAGTGTCAAATTTGGCAAAGGTTGTAAAAGTTCATTGTCATTTCTTTTAGCAACACGATACTGCTGTTTCATTTTACTATCCATTAGATGTCGCTCGGTAAGGTAGGCTTGTAGCATTTGGTCTTTAACAGGTTGAACTAATCGTGGCCAATCCTGATCTCCTACGGGAAGTCGCTCCATCGTTTGAATAATGGCCTGCAACAATTTTGGATCGGATATTCCTGCAAGAACGTTGGTCTGATCAATTATTTTATAATTGGCTTCCGGTTGTTTTTTTGTAAGATCAATCGGTAAGATAGTCATTTCATTTTTTTGGTTCGATTGGATTACACTGTACTTCGATTCAACTGCGTCATGTTGACTCTCGATCTTTATACTATGGGTTTTATGTAGACTGTAAGGATAAGTGGCCGGTCTAGCAAATGGTAAAAGTCCTGAGAATTTTTGAGTATCAGGCCTTGCAAGCCAAAGTAAGCTTTGAGCTGCCTCTTGCTCTTCGCTGCCAGACTCGCCACGTTCATCAGTTTCTTCTTGTTCATCATTTTCATCGTGTTCTTCGCTTTCTGGATCACTTTCCTCGGACGAAGAGGTATCGTCAGTACTAGCACCAGTTAAAATTAATCTATCTAAAGCTTTCTTATCAATATTTTCATCGCAGACACTCGTTGGCACCGGGAATATCTTTAACTCTAAACATTTCTTATAATGGGCCTTAGACTTCATGTGTTTTGTGAGGTTACCCTTTGTTTTGAAGCTGAAAGTATTTTAAACAATTACTTATTGTAATACAAACAAATTATTAAAATATAATTTCTGTTCAAAAAGGAATAGATAGACAAATAATCATTTATTGGTAACTTATACAAACATAAAATATTAGACATTAATTCTAGAAAAATTGAAAATTGTAAATTATATATATGAGGTGATGCGAGGAGAAGTAAATGTTGTTGAGGACAAATTAAGTTAACATTTGAGACGTGCTTATTAAAAGCAAATTAAAATTTTCGTACATAAAATTTGCAATGAATTATTTTAAAGCACGATAATGTATTCGATTTTACTACAACACTTTGTTTGTTCCTTTTTTTATACCTAGAGTGACATATTTGAATGTAAAAGAACGGCCACTCTCTGCTTAAGTTCTCATGCATCCTTAGTGGTACATTTAAATTTGAGTGTACGTCGCATATAATTTTGTACATTTAAAGAAAGCTAGCGTCCGTCAGCTGTAGCAACCTCGAGTACTTGGCTATACCCAGCAAACCTTATGATCTCAAAGATACACAATTATAGTTGACAATGCATCGGATTTTAGATTAAAGTACTTATACGTAAGAAGTTATACGATGGCATCCACAAATGTTTGGTAAATTTTGTTGGAAAAAAACGCAAATGTCCATAGAATGAGAAAAGAGTTGAACTATCACCTGGCAAAGCTCATGCTACAGATACAATCGAATGATGTTTCCATTCTAAGATTGTTTCTATAGTCAAAAATCGCTAATAAAAGATAATTTAAATTTTGTAAAAAATTACAAAGTTATCACATCAACCTAACAATATAGTTATGTCTAGATATCTGAAGATAACTGTTAAAAGTTGGAAGTGTTAACAGAATTACTCTACACAAGTGACGTTGATAGTATCGCTCGTTGGCAAAAATTTGAATGTTCACACATACCAAACGCTGCTTTCGCGCGCAAGAAGCATTCAACGGCCGCGTTAATGCACGAAGAGATTGTCGATGCGCAAAGAAAGTTTGAATGTTACGTAGGCACGCTAGGACTTTGCGGATGAAGGTTATTCACACAGTCACTGCGCACTGTAAGAGAAGACCCAGATGGCATTAGCTCGCCTTGCGATATTACTAGGAGAGGCCCAGGCTTCCGGATCACGAATTTTGCTCAAACTTTGGGATATGATTGTAGGTATCAAAGTATGGAGAAAACCGAAGTTTTAGACATTAACGCTTTAAGAAATTCAGGTTATTGATATATTTATCTTCATTTTAAGAAAATATTGAAATAACTAGTATTTTTCAAATCTTTTTTATTCGGCTAAGAAAAGCCTTGTATGCATGTGTAAATCCATAAAAATTAACTACGAGAAACGTGTTTTCATGTGAATTTTACAGAATTAAAATATTCTGTACTCAAACTGTAGCTCCACTGTTGCCCATATTTTATTCATGTTTTTAAATTAATTTTTCTTGATTCCTGGATCTTTGAATGGATACTTCCATAATCAGGCAAGATTTCTAAAGAAGATTGCGACTTCCAGATCGTTCATTTCGCTATTCTGGCAAGTAAACAGATTCATAATTTCATACATACACCCTCTTCTAGGCGACAGAGAATCTTTATATTGATAAAATTTATAAATAAAATTAAATTCATTATTTAAAAAAATGAAAGTGATCCTAACTTAAAAAGAAGCTTGAGTTTCATCCGCTACATAATTTTAAGTACGCGAATTGATTTGAAAACTTGCACGCCGCTTTCATGGCCAATATCCTGGAAGGACGCCTGAACTTTTTTTCTACTCAACATAAATAAAACTAGAAAATTGTCAAATAATTGTTACACAAAGAGGAACTTGAGTTTCGTTCGCCAGATTATTTGAAGTACGCAAACCGACTTAAATACTCGAACGCCACTTTCATAGCTACTATCCTGGAAGGTCGCTTAAACTTTTTTTTTACTTAAGATACATAACTCGAACAAATTGTCAAGTGATTCAGACTTATAAAGAAGCTTGAGTTTCATCCACTAGATCAATGTAAGTATGCAAATAACACAAACAAGGCGGCGTCAATTCAAATTCAAATAATTACGTGAATAGGTACGTGCCACTGTTTTCTTTATAAAATCGAAACAAAATAAGATATCAATATAAATTTTTTTGGATCTTATTCTACAATAAATATTCTATTAAAATAAAAAATAACAAATACGTTTTATTCTTTTAAATTTTTAAATATCGATAAAATATTGAAAATTTAATGAAAAAATTGTTAAAAATTATATCATTATGTAGCTAAAAAAAAAATAAAAATAAAATTTAATCTCATTATAATACTTTTTTATGATTGATTAACGATATTCTTTTTATCGAAATAAGTGAAAAAATTTTTTTTATCGTTTTTAAAGGGTTTTAGCTAGAAATTGTAAAAAAATTCGAAAAATAGTAAAATTAACAAAAAATGAGTTAAAAAAGTATGTCACTAATTACTTCATAAAAACGAAATTGAATGAGATGAGTCAAAAAAGCTTTTTGAAGCTTATTCTACGATAGATTTCCTATCAAAATAATCAATAAACCGAAAATTGATTTTTTTGCCCGGAATTGATTTTTTAAAAGGTGGTGTTCGCCTTAAATACGCGCGCGCCGCTTTCAACTTTTAGAACTTTTAACTTTTTTCAGCTTTTAGAACTGGGAGAGATAGAGGGCCATAATCAAGAGTTTTTGAGGAACACTTCGCGTGATATTTGGATGTAAAGACACACGGGGAGCTTCCTAGCCCGAGAAGACCGATTTTACGATGAAGCGGAATATCCATATGGCCCAGTTTGGCTGCTTCTGAAGAGAGCATGCACCACCTTTAAGAGTTTTGAAAGGACATTACACGTAATATTTAGATGCTCGGACACCCGAGAAGCTGGGCTATATGGATATTCCGCCCCACCGGAAAATCGGTCTACTCAGGCTAGGAAGCTCCTCGTGTGTCTTTACATCCAAATATCACGTGAGATATCCCTCAAAAACACTGAATTATGGCGCTCCACCTCTCCCAGTTCTAGTAAGGATGCAAGGTTGCTGAAGAAGCCACCTGGCTGTAGTCGACCGATAGTCCGTCCTACAGGAAAAACGGTCTACTCGAGGTAGGAAGCTCATCGGGTGTGCCTGCGTCCAAATATCACTTGCGGAGTCTCTCCAAAACACTTGATGATGACGCTTGACGTCTCCTAGTACTAAAAGTATGCAAGGTCTATTAAGAGTGCTCTATACCCAGAACGGAACTGTGAAGTGACCAATAAGAGCACAGCATTTCGTGTATATTTTTCTCTATAAAATACGTTCTTATTTTAAGTTAGATTGATCCAAAAATAATTGGATCGGGAAGCTGGAATATTTCTGCACTTGGGAAAACTTATACATTAACAGTATTCATTTTGTAAATATGAAAAAATAAACAAAGAAAGTCAGGCAACGCATGGTCGTCTGCTCAGAGAGTTCGTCAATTGCGTGTTGCGCCCGCAGTCAGCGGCACCTCCGAGTAGACGACCATACGCGCTAGGACTTTCTTTGTTTATTTTATCATATTTACAAAATTATTACTCTGAATGAGTGAGTTTTCCCACCAGCAGAAATATTCCAGCTTCCCGGTCAAATTATTTTTGGATCTATCTAGCCTAAAATAAGAACGTATTTTGTAGAGAAAAATCTACAAGAAATGCTGTACTCTCATTAGTCACTTCGCAGTTCCGCTTTGGAAATGGAGCACTCTTAAGAACCCGCCTTGCTGACGTAGACCGATATTCCGCTCCATTGGAAAATCAGTCTATTCGATCTAGGAAGCTCTTCGGGTGTTCGAGCATCCAAATATCACGAGTAAGTTATGGCGTTCCACCTCTTCCAGTTCGAATAAGGATGCAAGGTCGCTAAAGAAGCCAACTGGTTGTAGTCGACCGATAATCCGTCTCACCGGCAAATCGGTCTACTCGATCTAGGAAGTTCCTCGTATGTCCCAGCATCTAAATATAACGCGTGATGTTCCTGCGAAACTCTTCTAGATTGTGCGTAACCTCTTGTACTTGCTATAAGTATGCATGCGCTACCTGGCGAATAAAACTCAAGCTCTTTTTACGGTAGCAATTACTTGAAAATTTGCTAGATTTATGTTTGTGAAGCAGAAAAAAAAGTTCAAAAAGCTTCTACGTGATATCAGTTATGTCAGTTGCGATTTCGTCTTTAAATAGGTAGGGTGAGACAAATTGATCTAGCGGATGAAACTCGAGCTTCTTTTTAAGTCAAAATCACTTTCATTTTTTTAAAAATGAATTTAATTTAATTTCTAAATTTTATCCATATAAAGATGAGTCTGTTACTTGCCAAAATAGCGAAATGAACGAGCTGGAAGTCGCAATCTTCTTCAGAAATCTTGCCTGATTACAGAAGTGCCCATTCAAAGATCCAAGAATCGAGCAAAATTAATTTTTTTCAACCCGTGCATGAAAAAGGCCCCTTTTCGTGCATCAGAAATGAATGGAAAGTTGAATATTTCTATGCGGCGGGAGGGAAAAATTTTCTCTCTCGCTGCATAGAAATATTCAACTTTCCGTTCATTTCGAATTTCCTGAGAAAAATTTTCTCTCCCGCCTCTCGAAAATAGTCACAATTTTGCAAATTAAAGTATTATTTTCAAATTTTTTGAAAAATTGTTTTTTTAAAAATTCGAAAATTTTGAAAAAATTTAAAAACATTGATAAAATTTGAAAAAATTTGCTAAAATACAATAATTTTGAAAAAATTCGAAAATTTTTTAAAAAATTCAAAAATTTTAAAACATTTAAAAGTCTTGGAAATTTGAAAAAATAAAAAAAAATGTTGAAAAACGTAAATTATTATTGAAATAATACACACTGTGAAGCCCGCGATTTTTCATTCTTTTTCTGTGCACAAAAAAGGGCCTCTGCATGCTCTTGTTAAAAAAAGCATAGTGTTTAACAAGGGAGGAAGTGACTTTTTCAGACTCGGATGATGTTTTGAGCACTCGTATCCGTCTCGAGCGCCAAAGGCGCCCTCGACTCTCACTCGTGCTAAAAAATCATGCTCGCTAGAGAAAGCAAACTTTCTTCCCTAGTAGAACAATATACTATTCCAGTCCTGTTTTTGGAATTTAATGTTTTATATTGGCAGATGTTGCTGTTAAAGAACTCCTCGCATTAATTCGTTTTTTTTTTTCAAGTGAGTAGTTATTTAAAAACAGAAATATAAAGTTATATTTTTAATACTGATAATAATTTAAATTATTATCATGAAAAAATATAATTTTTGATACTCCGTGCGCAAAGCTCGATTTCAAGCACGCTCGAACAACAAAGCGTATGCTAAATCTCGCTTTGTGCACGTCGTATCAAAATAGTTATTTTCTATAGAAGTGCGAGAAAGTGATTTTAACCTCGTGTAGACTTTTGCGCCCGAGCAGGGTGACCAGACATTTAAGACTCGTACCGCCACCTATCGAGAGAAAATCGCCAGTAAGCGCCAATTCAAACTCTCAAAATCGCCAAAAAATCGCAC
>JAPYZA010009912.1:0-22314 GCA_030522685.1 Eupelmus azureus | reverse complement strand
CGCTAAACCAATCTTTACAACAAAACCACCACAAATCCAAACACCACATTCCAGTCATCACAAACCACCAACATCTCACTCCCGAATCAAAAGCTCGAAAAAGCTCGCAAGCACCCAGCCAGCCAGCATTACACTCCTCGAGCGCGCAGCTCTCGAGCTTGCAGGAATTAAGCTCGTAATCGCGCGCGATCTTCGCCTGCAAAGTGAGAAGGCAATTTGGGCGAACCGCACAGGAACGGTCCGGCGCGCTCGGATAACGTAATGGCGCGGCCCGCGCGCGCGCACGCTGCAAAAGATAGAGAGACGCGCCGCGGGACTGGATCGCGCCGAGCCGAGCGGGAAAGAGGGGGGTAATTAACGACGCGCGGCGCCGCCCGGCGAGTAATGCTCCTCGTTACGCGGCGAGCGGAACAACCACGTCGAAAATCTCATTAAATTCCTCGACTGCTTCGTTTGGTGCCTTTTGTTTTGCTTCTGTTTCTGATTCTCGAGCTTCTTTTTTTTGCTGTTTTCTTTTGGAAGGGTTGAGGGAGTGGGTTAGAGTGGGTGTTTTTTCAGAGGGCAAGCCGAGCTAATTGATACTTTGGCCGCGCGTGATTGATTTCAGGAGGCGGGCTACGCCCGCGCGTGTTTTTTGCTGGGGGTTTGTAGAGCTTGGTATGGAGAGCTTGTTTGGTGGTGCTTTGATGGTTTTGACTATATGTGATTTTTATAATATTTTTGTTTTATTTTAAAAATGGTTTTAATTAGAGTATTTAAAATTTTTGACGTTCCACATATGTCTTCCAAAATTATTTTCTATTACGATACTATCTTTAAAAATTGTAAATAGTGAAAGCGTATAAATAACTATACATATTTTGCCCATGTCTATACAATTGTCCTAATTAAAAACTTTATTTTACTTTTTTCATCGTCATAGTTCATATTTAATCTAGAACACAATTTTCGTGAAAATTAGCTACATATTTTGTAATCATTTTCTCTACATTATTTATAACTTTAAAATTATTAGTAAATAATGGTCGAGACATTTGACCATAATCTAGCATATCCACAATTTACAGTGTGAATTATTAATTTTGATATTTTCTATTTTTCACGCGGATGGCAAGGTATGTCTCAAAATAGTATACGATACTTACAATTATATCTTTATTAATTAAAAATAAATATAAGAATCATTATTAGCATTTTATTTGAAATAATATATTTTATAATTAATAAGTATAACAAGAAAAGAATAAAATAAAAGTAAATTTTTTACATACTGTGCGCAAAATAGGTACTTTAGGCCCTCCTGACTGGCAGCAAAGTCCCTACTGTACGATCAGTTTGTAAAATATTATATGTACACTATGGGAGTAAATAAAGAATTCTTCAAATCGTATATTTGACATCCGAGCCGAAGGCGAATTTACGTTCTATTTGAGACATTTTTTATTTTTCCTCCTTAGGTGCATAGTACACTATTTTTACACGTTAAACATAATTTATAATTTTTTTAATCGCATTATTTAGAACGCCATTTGTCAAGAGTAAGCACCGTGTTAACTTGCAAATATCCCCATTAGCTGAAAACATATATGTTTGCATGAATAGTCCGTTTCTGTAAATGATATTTTTTTTTGAAATTAAAAAACTTACCTTTTGTTCTACAATTGTCGATCGCATTCAAAGTGGTTGTATCTGTTACATATATAGCGTCTGTATCTGTTATATCAGTAGTTGTTCTAATATTGCCATCATTAGTGATCTATATTTCAATATAAACATTTTATTTAAATTTTTTATGAAAATTTTTGTAAAATTAATTAATAAATTTTTAAGAAAAAGTTGTAATTGTTCAGCATGACTAATTTTAGTATTTCAAATTCTTAAACGATCAAAATATTTGTTATAAATACAACAGTTCTTTTTTCTTTAACTTATAATTGTTTATTAAAGATTTTAATACATGTGTAAACACTTATAGTGTATTTAAGGAAAAACGAAAGTCCACTTTGAATCATTATGTTGTGAACCCAAAATACTTATTTTCTTTTTTAATAAAAGTGAGGTTAACACTTAGGTCAAGATTTTAAAGAGAAACTTCAAAATTAATTCCGTTGTTATACAAATCAGTATTTAAAGATTTTTAATGAAAATACATTTTTTTATTATTTTAGCTTCAAACAAATAATTTAAGTTCAAATAGAATCGAAGAATTCTTAGAAAGAAGGACATATAAGCCATTTAATTTACATTGTTTATATATCCTTTTTCTTAAAAATGCTTCAATTATTTGTTTTTGTTTTTTCAAGGGGATTAAATATTATAAAGTAATAATTTTCAAACAGCAAACGTTTCAAAAAATAAAAAAAGACATTCCTATGAGAGTAGATGAAACGATAATGGTCAAAATTTCTAAAAAA
Source organism: Eupelmus azureus (assembly GCA_030522685.1). NCBI lineage: Eukaryota > Metazoa > Arthropoda > Insecta > Hymenoptera > Eupelmidae > Eupelmus > Eupelmus azureus. Next base: position 19,900 of record JAPYZA010009912.1, on the reverse strand, counting down.
GTAAATAAATTAATTTTTTTGTGCAATATAAGTGTACAAACGAAATCTATTATGCATTTTTTTTTAGAAATCTTAGTTTTTGTATTGAAAGTACTCTTCTTAAAATATTGGATTTTTTTTAGTTATGAAAAAAGTTGAAAATTTCTGATATTTGTTCATGCAAAATTTAATATTATAAATTTTTATAGATCAAAAATAAAAATTATATTTTTGACACATTAAATAATATGTATAAAAAAAATGTAATACTTACAACACCACGTTGTTTTAGTACGCATGCAGAAAAACACGAATTTTTCTCTCTCAAAAATATTTGTCTTTCGTAACCGGTGTCGAAGGTTGCTGAAAATATTCAATTATTTTTAAGAAAACAAATAAAAAAGTACAATTATATAGTTTATATCGAATAAAACATTAAAATTAAACTACTTTTCAAAAGATATATATTATAAAAAAAGTATTAAGGAAGAAATAAAATATTCCAACATTTTTTTTTTTGTGTACTTTTAATTGCTTATATTGTATTTTCACAATAATCTCATTATTATTTTTAATGTGGTTCTTGATTTTTAATAATTTTTTTTATTTTCAAATATTTTTCTAACAATATGACAGTAGGGGTTCTATAATTTCACAACGATATTATTTTATTGTATTTGTCATTTAAACAAATTAACTTTAAAGCAATCAGCATTTTTATATTATTTATATTTTGATCTATAAAGATATATTACCATGAGTTTGTGTACTGTTCTATAGTTTTCGTCTTATGTAAGCATTACTTCAATTACCTTGCATGATCAATTTCTTTGCACACGTCTTTATTTCGTCCTCAAGCTGCTCATTGGACAGTTTAATATCCTAGTAAAGTAAAGTAATATTATTAATAAACATTTAATTAGATTATTGCTTTTTACTTTATATAAAATAAAATTAATTTAGATAAACGTGCTAACAAAAATTTGCACTATTAACATATCAGTTTTTAATATCTTTACATTTTGTATGCAAAATTGAATTTTAATATAATTTTGGTTTAAAAACTCAACAATAAAAATTAACATTTTAAAACTAGTAATACATTCTATTAAAATTACAACACTATCGTTCCCACAAAGTCGCTAATAATTGCAAAAAGTATATCCAAAAACCATTCAGACATCGTTTAAAATCCGTCAACGATAATCCATCAAACACAAACATAATAACAAAATCCAGTATACATACCGCTAAAGCTCCAGCAACGCAAAGCGCAACAATCACGAGGAGCTTCATGATGCCTCTCTCGACAGCTATAACTTAACTATTCGCTGCGGAGAATAAACTGACACTGCGCGCCAGTGAAACTCGTGCATCTGCACCGTAAATACGCTTTTCTCGTGAAGAGTATCAACCCGTGCTTGCCCTTATCGTCATCTTAGAGCGAGAGAGAGAGGGAGAGAGCTTGCGCACGAATGAGCTGATCGTGATTCGGATTCCACTACAAAGCTGTGCTTGCAGCCGAAAGATGAGAACCGCTTGCGCCGAGTATTTCTCGCGTGATGCTAATTATGCTAGCCTTCCGGGGCGGGCATGCTCGCTTACAAGAGTGTGTAAGGTACACAGTGTATCGTAATTAATACACGAATATATAAATTTTTGGATTCAGTATGATGAGCTAAGCTTGAGAAAAATAAAAAAAAATTGAATTCATTATTGGCAATAAAGTTTTTTTTTCATATTTTTGCTACGCCAAGCCTAACGCGCTGTATTCGTAAAAATATATAAATTCATATGTTGATTATGAATCAAGATTCACAGAAAAGCGCTTTGTTTAGAAGGCTGGAGTGACGTAATATGAAAGACACCCAAAGTACTTTGTCAATGCAGAGCTTTAAGTGGTTCGATCAAGCTTGATGAATGTTGAAAAGTGTACCGTGGAACGATTGAATTGTCTCGCGAGATCTTGTAATGCTTATGACATTGGTTTCATGCGAGTGTAAAAGCACATTATTTTATTTATGTGTTAAATGTTACAGTATAGAAGTGAAATAAATGTATGAAAAGTTTTTCATTTAATTTTCATCTTAATTACGTGATCGGGAAGGTAATGACATTTTATTGTTATGATATTTTTGCATTATACTGTTTTCTCCAGGCTTTGCGCAACAAACCTCTGTAATTTAAATAATTTATACAAAAAATTAGAGAAATAAAAAATGATATAAAATGTTTATAACGTACAATAAGGAATATGAGGGATATCAAAGGATGGCCAAATTTTACCTTATTTACGAAAAACACAAAAAAATAAAGCCAATATAAAGCCTATGCGTTAAGATGAGAAGAACTCATTTATAAAAATAATTAAAAACATTTGAAAAAGAAGAAGTAGTAAGAAAAAAACATAAACATTCTTATTAAAAAAATTCTGTATAATCCAGGTTGAACACAACTCCCAATATAGGACAGCATATTAGCTCAAGGGATTACTTCGCATATGGGATTCGATATTTATAATGCTTATTATTTATTTATTAGAAAATTTAGAAGATTAAAAATATAAATCTTGCATACCATTACGTACAATTAGTATATATAGAATTTTTATAATTTTGAAAACAATCTTTGGAAGTATCAAATTATTCAAGTTGAATTACGTGTAAAAAGGTATTTGTTCAATTCAAATAATAGAATTTTAAAAACTGGAGTCGTGTTTTTATAAAATGTTTAGCAAGTGCATAAGTGTTGAAATTATCGGAGGTTTTCATCTTTTTTGAATGTATAAATCGTTAATGTTCCATAAATTTTTCGACAATAGCGTATCCCAAGTTCCTGCATTTTCTATCAATATTATAGTAGCCCGCATTTACCTCTCATAAACGAGCGGCGCGGAATTGTGATTAATTGTCGGCGCAAAATCACAAAGGCGAGCCTCCTTGTAAATCATTCAAGTCGCATTATATCGGCCGCTTTCTCCATGATTTCGCTATTAGATCGAGCGCGAGTCCCCGGAGATATCTTCCAAGCTCTGAGAGCCAGCCGAATAATGGCCACATTATCCAATATCACCCACCCTCTATTCCTCGTAAATTAACCAACTTCTTTCGCAATTAACAGCACCAACGCTCGCTTTCAATTATATCGAATTTGGGTCAATTGTCGCGATACATTATGATTAATTAGGTTGGGAAGTTATAAATTTATACTAAATATGGTATACAGCTTAATGAAAAGTAATTGTGAAGAGCTATAAACACAATTTTTCAAGAGATTTTGATATTGCCTTTGAAAGTTTTAAAGGCTTGACGGTTCAAAAAGTTAGTAAATAAATTACTAAAGTTTCATTTGGAAAAGTAAAAAAATATGATATATACTCACTACAGAATAAAACTCAGCATTAAAAACTATAAGTTATCCACAAAATGCCTGTAAGCCTAATTCTAAACGCAAGTTATCAACACTAACATAAATTTTTCCAATCTTACAACCGTTCCCTCCGTCGATCCCAGCAACCCTTATCACCTCCCCTCACCGCGCTAGCTCATCCGTCGCGATCGAGCAACAAGCGCGCTCAAGAGAGTCGCGAGCTTGCAAGAAGCTCTCTCTTCTTGCGCCCTTCGCGATCTCGAGGCCTCTCTCGACAGCATAAAAAAAAGGCGACGAGAGCCGGCTGACTCTCTCGAACCTCGAGACGTGAGCAAATCCGCTTTGCCTTTAAAAAATCGCTAACACGCCATTTCTCGCCTGGGAAGCTCTCTCTCTTTCTCGTCTTTCGCGAAATAGAGAGAGAGAGAGAAAGAGAGAGAGAGAGAGAGAGAGAGAGAGAGAGCGAGAGAAAGAGAGGGGAAGTAGAGAGAGAGAGGGGGAGAGAGCGCGATAGCGACACCACGCCTACGCGTACATACACCGCGAGAGAGAGAGGGAGAGAGAAAGAGAGACCGAGGGAGAGGGAGAGGGAGAAAGTTGCTCTAGTCTGGTGAATAATGCAGCCCGGGGTAATGGCGCTATCTCTGCGCATCTTTTATTAAACGCTCGCCTCGCTGCTATACCGCCCGTGCCCTACCACCCCCCTCACCTTCTCTCTTTCTCACTGCCTTGATTCCGTGTAAGTGAGAGAGAGACAGAGAGTGAAAGAGCGAGAGAGAGAGAGAGAGAGAGTGGAGCTGTGTGTTGTATGCACGCGTGTTTGATACATTTTCAAGCTTCCAGCTTTTTCCAAGCTGCAGTGCTGTTGAGCTTGAGGAAGATTCCATTTATTTTTCGGAAATTTTGAGAGGGATGTTTTTTTGGGGGGGGGGGTAGAGGAATTGGGAGGGGTCGAATTTGGGGTGGATGATCGAGGAAGGTTAGGTGAGAGCAATTTGCGGAGCTTGAGTCCCTGTGGAGATCTTTTGAGCTTCGTAAATATCTTATTTCTAATACACGGCTGTTTTTGGTGATGACACTTTGCGCCAAATAGGGTGTGATGATGTTATAGTTTATTGATCCGCGGCATGTTTTGTATGTGTCAAAGCTTCAATTCGATTGAAAATTTGTATGTTAAGGTAATGAACTGGATAAGTAGGGCATCAAGGAAACAAACTCGGATATTCTGATTTTTTAAATTATGCAAGTTAGTAGATATGTATTTGACATATTTAGGATCTTTTGATGTTAAGTAGTATAAGTCAATTTATGATTAAAATGAAAAAGTAATTTACCTTTTCCCGTAGAAAGGAAATATCATTGCATCAAAATTTCTTCGATTATATACTTCACATCTTACAGAAGAAGAAAACTTTAATTTAATAAACTTTTAAAAAAAAATTTTTTTTCATAATTATCAAAACTAGCTAACAATTATTTTTCCCAAAAGCAAGACGCACAATGGCACAATGCAAACAAAAAATGTTTCATCCAAACCGAAAACAGGCAACTTCCAAATTAAGTCAATCCCCTAACAGCCTCCAATCAGGCCTTCATCTACTGCGCGCCTCTCTCGCAACACCCCCGAAAAGGCCAAATAATGATAATAAGCAATTAAAAGCTCGCGCGATGCACAGCGCCGCCCTCTGATTGAAAAGAATATTTCTCCTCAGCGCGTTTTTTTCCATCCTCCTCCCGTATAAACTCACCGATGGTATTCATAGCCGGCTCTTCAATTATACCCGCAGTTACCGAAGCCGAATAATTAGTCTTTCACCCGACGCGCTCGGCATCGGCCAACTTGATTTCCGCGCGCGATAAAAAAAAATAAATAAAAAATTAAAGCGCCGCGTGAGAAGAATCGAAACGAGCGCGCGCGTTGCGCGATATCTCGTTAAATAAGTCCGGCCATGCACGCTCGCACTCCTTTTTTTCCTCCCTCGCGCTTTTTGTCTCGCGACTACGCCCTCGCGGTGAAAAATAATCCCCCCGTCGGCGGGCCGAGCGTGAATTCGCTTCTCAAATCGCTTATACGTGCGACGCGTATCGAAAGGCGTGGCGGCGGCGGCCGCGCCGGTGGTTTCGATCGCTCATATATGCCTCCTCCCACCTACAGCACGAGCCGAGCTTTCTTTTTGCTTGGTTTTTCTCTTTCTACCGTTCGGTCGGCGCCGATTCTCATCTTCTCTATCTTATCACTTTCTCGTTTGTTTCTTTTGTTGCCGTGCTTTTGCCGCGGCTGGTTGCTGGATGGGGTTTATTATTTTATTCCGGGGTAATTCAGCTGCGGAGCTTGGTTTTATGGTTTTAATTCGTTTGGGCTTTGTTTGCGGTGGGCTTGCGATTGTTGGTTTTTCAATTAGGTTTGATTAGAGGTATTTTGTTTTGATTTAGCAGTGCTGCTGTAATGTTTACAATAACATTTTTGGGTTTTTATTAAACATTTTCTTAGTTTTTTTTTTTGAACATGTATATTATTTACAAAATTTTTATTTTTTATTGGGTTTAAATTTACTTTAAAAAAACAATGAAAACTTAATCTTAAAACTAAATAGTTAGTTTTAAGTTATACCTTATACTTTGTAGCGAAATATTGATTTCTAGATTCTGTACCTATTTGTAGTGTTTTCAAAATAGCACATTTTTATTTCGATTTCAAAAAAAGGTAAACATTTTTATTTAACTACTTTTATTATAAAATCAGCCTAACTACAATCGACCAGTTCTACCCGTATTTTCAAAATACGATTAAAATATGAATCGCTCATGAATTCAACATAAAATTTTAAATTATTTGTAGCTTTATTTCATTCTATTTATCAGTAATCCAAAACCAAATTTTTCAGAGATTCCGTATTGTCCAGCACATGAATACTCCTTCTCAAGAAACAACTAAATACGCGCAGTCACTGACGAGCAAAACAGCACGCATGCCGATAATTTCAAACCTCATTACAGATCGATTCGCATCCATAATAGATCCATTACAGGCTGAAATAAAGCATCAAAGCGTGCATCCATCCAGAGCGGTCTTTCCCAAAACTGTCCTCCCCTTCGGCTTTGCGAGCGCGCGACGCTTCCTCCCACTCGCTCTCCCGTCCCCCGCGTTCGATTTCAATTAACATTATTATTGGTGAACGCGCACGCCTGGGGGTCTCTCTCACTCTCTCCCTCTCGTTCTATCTCTCTCTGTCCTGTTTCGCAGAGACTCATTTGCACCCAGATTTGCGGAAATAGAGACAAGCGGGATGGAGGGAAAAGGGTGAGGCAAAAAAGAAGAGGAGGGCTTTATCGAGAGGTGGTATATCGATGCGTACAAAAAAGACGTTGGTTAGTTTTAGGAAGAATGATTATGACTAAAAATGTGTTTAATTATAAGACCTTTATTTATAAGGAATTTATTAGGAATTTAGAAATCTGTGATTTCATTGAATTTGTAATACTACTTTATATTGTTCTTATAAGTAACAGTTGGAATCTCCAATTTTATGGTTCTGAATAGAATAGTACACTCTAAACTTAAAAGTGTGAAATCTGGAAGTAAAAAGTTTAAACCTACATTTTAATATTTATAAAAGTTTGAAATATAGATTTTAATTTTTAAAGTAACTTTCATTTACCTAATTTAACAGTATGAAAATTTATACTGTCTTAGTTAAAAACAATTTTAATATAGAAAATAATAATAGTATAGTATACTAAAATTGAGATAACTAGCTGAATTATTAAAATAAGTAAATATTACTTATAAATATTTATAAGTATTAATATTGCGACAATATTATAATGCATATGTAATACTACAATATTATTACCATATCATTATAATATTATTACAATATTCTGACAATATTGCTACGACATTGTTACATTATTCATACAATGTTTTTATAATATTCCTACAATATTGACACGATATTGCTGTGATATTCCTACAATATTGACACAATATTGCTATGATATTCCTACAATATATTGACACAATATTAGTGCCATTTTTCTACAATCGTGCTACAATAATATCATTGCAATATTTTATCAGTATTTTAACAATATTGTTATAGGATTTGTGTTATACACTCCTATAATATTGTTACAGTTTCGTTGCTGAAATATTTATAAAATGCTACAATATTATTACCATATCGTTATAATATTATTACAATATTCAGACAATATTGCTACGACATTGTTACAATATTGATAAAATGTTTTTATAATATTCCTAAAATATTTACACACTATTGCTATGATATTCCTACAATATTGACACAATATTGCTATGATATTCCCACAATATTGACACAATATTAGTGTCATTTTTCTACAATCGTGCTACAATAATATCATTACAATATTTTATCAGTATTTTAACAATATTGTTATAGGATTTGTGTTATACAGTCCTATAATCTTGTTACAGTTACGTTGCTGAAATATTTATAAAATGCTACAATATTATTACCATATCGTTGTAATATTATTACAATATTCTGATAATATTGCTACGACATTGTTTCAATATTGATAAAATGTTTTTATAATATTCCTACAATACTGACACACAAACTATTGCTATGAAATTCCTACAATATTGACACACTATTGCTATGATATTTCTACAATATTGACACAATATTGCTGTGATATTCCTACAATATTAAAACAATATTGCTATGATATTCCTACAATATTGACACAATAATAGTGCCATTTTTCTGCAATCGTGTTACAATAATATCACTGCAATATTTTATCAGTATTTTAACAATATTGTTACAGGATTTGTGTTATACACTCCTATAATATTGGTACAGTTACGTTGCTGAAATATTTATAAAATATTTCTCCAACTAATAATTGTTGCAATAATGGTACAATAATGATTTAAAACCTACATTTTAATCTTTAATGTTATTTATGTAGCAAAATGACACGAACGTTTGAACAATATTTCCCAGGTATTATACAAAATACTGCATTAATAGTGTATCCACATTGCGTCATTATTGTAGCAATATTATAGCAACATTTTGCTAATATTGTAACAATTACGTAACAATTAAACAAACTGTACTTGAAATTAAGTTGAATACCTTGACACTAATTTCAAAATTATCTCGTAAGATGTTCTAATTTCAAAATTATCTCGTAAGATGTTCTTTGCCCGAGCAAAGCGATACAACTAAGCGATATCGCGTTATTATAATTACTAGCTTTTCATATAACCTATTCCAACATCCTTAAATACAAAAAATTACTTTTTACACTAAAATAAGTGTTGTCTGTGCTAGTTCAAAATCTCACAACACCATAAACATCATATTTCTAGTTATAATACTTAAACTACTTACGCAGTTGCACCGAGTTACTCAAAATCGAAAATCCTTCTTTGAGTGTTAAAATTGAAACCCCAAGTCTAGTGAAACCACGTTCCAAAGAAAAATAAATATGTTACATACAAAATATTGTCATCACTATACTTTTTTCATTATCTACGTATTTTACCAAAATTTTCCTCATTTATTTACATTCAGCCCAACTCGATCCCTCTCCAAAAATCAAAAACAAATCCAGCCTCATAATCCCAAACAAGAAAAAAATCCCCTTAAAATCACCGCCGCACACCGGAAATTCTCAGCCGCACACGTGGCATCCTCCCGAGCCGCATATATACATACACCCGCTTCATCCCCGACTCGGCGCGCCTCCCCTTCATCCCCACCTCTTTCCTACCTTCCACCATCGTCGGCGCGCCTCTCCGCACCCTCTCCGACCCATCGCCATCAGGGACGTTTGAAAGCGCGGTGAAATCAATGCCTCTGTTTGCGCTGTTGAGGTCGAACCTCGAATTCATGCGAGCTCCCGCGCCAGTGTGTAGGTGACTCCGCGCCCGTATATACTCACCTGGGCGACGCGAAGCTCAGCCCAGAGAGGGAGTAGTAAGGTGAGCTTGATACGCGCCAGTCGCTCCATGCGCACAGCCATTTATCCCGCGAGCGTCTCTCTCTTCTCGTTTTCCCTTTGCGCTGCTGCTACCGCTAGTCTATCGATTATTTCCTTGTGTGAGCGGATACCGGCTTTTTTTTGGCTTTTGTTTGCTGGGCGGAAGGGAGAGTTTTGTTTTTGTTGCGGGGTTTGATTTATTTAGGAGCCGCTCGGCTTTTAATCGAGCGAGGTTAATTCATAGTGTTTATTATTTCTGTTTTTCCAAAGTGCAATATATTTTGTTCTGACGGTGTAGACGTGAATTCGAGCCTGGAATATTGTATTTTACAAGTACAAACAAGTGATTAGCATGTTTCCAATAATAACTAATTTTCTTATTTGATTTTTTACTATAATTTGAGTTTTTCCAAACAATCTTTTTTCGCTTATCCTAAAATTTGCAATAAATCAATCCATATAAAATACTTCAAGTTTTTAACGCAAACTAAACCCATTCCAATTTGTTAATAGTGGACAATCCGTGCAAAATTGCGAGCCACAATCGAATCGCCGCATCTTCGGCGAAGAAGCGGGGAAAGAGAGAAACGAAATAGCGCAAGCTGCGGAGCCAAGAGATAACAGCTCGCTGCTGATCGATCGGGCTCCAGCGCTTTTGTTCTTCTCCATGTGTTTGCAGAATCCGATTCATACTAGCGGGCAAACGCTGGAACTTATACGGGGATCCAGACGACCGAGAGCGCAGGAGGGAGGATATATCTCAGATCGTTAAAGGGTTGAGTGGATTGTGGCGACGATAAATGCGAGAGAGCGAAGGTGCGGGCGTGATTTGAAATAGCTGGGCTGGGAAACTAAGAGGGACATTGTACGAAAGTTGTACATGCATAGAACTGGTGTAGGTAGTGATAGTTGAGAATAGGAGATGTTAATTACGTCTTTACTTTACTAAACATTTTCAATGAAATCATCGAGACCTACGCTAAAATAAAAACGAAAATCGATGCAGAAAGATCCAGCCCGAGAAGCTTTAAAAAAAGCAAGCCCCCAAAATCCCGCAATTAGAAACGGCACGGTTTATCAGCTATCCTCAAAGGCCAATAAATCGCCGAGCAGCGAGATTGGCTAAAAAGGGAGAAAATTACGAGAGCGCAGTAGTAAAAGGTCGAGTGCCGGCGGGCAAGAAAGAAAGGCGAGGGAGCTCGCTTTTACGGCTGAGAGGCGAAGTGGCTTTATCTTAGCTTTAAGCTAAGGCGCACCGGCGCGAAGGGTGGGATCATTCGTCTCCGATCCCAAGGAGCGGATCCTCCCTGAGCGAGCGACAGCTATTGAGCTATTACACGCTCGAGTGGAGGCTCCGTTGGTGCAGCCTTGATCGGGGCTCGCGCGACGCCTGACCTCAACAACGGAGTAATCCCCGGATGTTATCGGCCGGCGAGCGAGAGCCACTCTGCGTCATTTGCTGTCGATTGTGCGCCGCTGCTGCAGTGCGTTTAATGATTTTGTCGAGATTTCGGATCGGCTTGAGCGATTGGTTTGAGTGATTTTGATAAGGATTTGATGGGCGGTATTGTGAGAGGAGAGCGAGGAGGTGGACTGGTTGGGAGGAGAGTTGATGGTAAAATGAATGATGAATGTGGTGTTTTGATTAAGCAGAATCTGGAATATAATTAAAGATCTTTAAATAACTAAATATGATGTTTTTCTTCTTATTCTCTATTCTATTGGTTTCTCATTGTTTAAACGTAGGCCTGAAGGCCTTGGACTAGGTGAACCTAGTATATGATGTTTTCCTGTAAAGGCACATCGGTAATGAAGAACTTCCAGTATCATTTCATTTTATTACAGATTTTTGAGTAAATGTCGTATATCCAATTAAAAAGTAATGATGGTCTTATGACACAAATTTACCCCTTCGTACGAATACGTAACGTGAAGTGAAAGGTAAGTCGAAGACGAAACGTACTTATACGGCCACGATTTATGCACATTTTCAATAGTTAACAAACGCTAATCATTATTTTAGAATTTCTGACATAAATTTCCATCTAGTCTTTTATCATCTTTTAATTTTTTTTTTTTTAACTTTACTTTTAGGTACATTTTTACCAGTTATTACAGTATTCTTTTGTCTTTATATGTTATCAATACCCTCATAGAAATGACTCTCTTGCCCATTTAATGACCGGTTTATAAACTAGAAAATAGTCAAAAAAATTATAAATTTATTACGTAACAACATTGTGTCACTAACATAATTATCAGTATTGTTAGCTGCATAAACCAAATTCAAATCATGAACAACTTTACCCATCAATACATCAATAGCACAAAAAAAAAATCCTCACCCCTCCCTCAAGCCCATAATCATTAATAAACGCTCGACACCAACGCCCAGGCCAATCAGCAACGGAGCCAGCTCGTTAACGCAAAATATCCGGCGCTACATTATACCTACATAAATATATATCGAATGACACGCTTCTTGCCTACCCTCGCTAAGGGAGAGAGAAAAAATAGCCTGCTCTCGCTGGCTACGTAAGGACCGGGAGCGTATCGGCATAGGGGGCCGAGTAAGAAGGTTACAGGCTCGTGCCGGCGCGCGTGAAAGCGCCGCTATGGGAGAGTGCGAGTGTCGCGGCGCTCGGGTTATTTCACGGTCCACTCGTTCCGCTCACACCCTCCGACTCTCGAATGCATTCACCCCTCTAAGAATTAATTCGAGAGAATCGTCCGCCGGCCGAGCTGCCCCCTGATGCCAAAGGCCTGTTTTTCTCTCGGGTGTATATCTCTGGGATAAGGATGGGGTACTTTTTTTCAGCGGGGCTATTAACTTTTCGTCCTTTTTTTTTAGTTTTGATCCGGAAAGAGCGATAAGCCTTATCGTCGTTACGGTGTCTTAGTTTCGTGATTGTAGAGTTTGTTTTATTATGGCTGTGATGGTGGTTCTAGCGGATTGATTGATTGCTTTGCAGGTGAAGATTTTAGGTGATACTAGCTTTTTTTGATGAGTAAGAAATTGTTTGAGCGATGGTTATGGATTACTTGATTGTTTGTTATTTTGCGATCAATAAGTCTTGAAAGTTACTAATAGATAGATTGACGCTACTAGTGAGTACTGCATTTTTGTTTTCTCGAAGAGAAAGCTTTGTATTAGTAAAAATTATTGATTGCTATTTTTCATTTTAGATCGACTCCATGCCTTTTGGAGAGTCAGAATATACATTTTAAAAAAAAAGTCCATCCGTATGTGCGAGTGTGTGTATGTGACCCGTTTTTTATATCCCGGCCTGGTTTCCAAACTACTTGATGAATTTTTACCAAATTTCGTGTGTACATTGAATTTTATTAACCATTTTATGGAAATTAATTTTGTAGAAAATCTGTACATAATTTTTAATTTTATGAGTATTTAAAAAATTCTTGGTTTCTAAATACGATCTATCATTTTTTTGTAATTGGCGAACAGAAAATTTTATATTCTTTGTTGTTTTTTGACACCACTTTATTTTTTAAGCTTCATTTCCGTAAATATAAAACAAAAAAGTGAAAGATAGACTAAAATTATTATCTTAGAAATTTTATTTTTTAATTCAATTTTTATTTTTACCTTCTAAAACACTACTTCTAAACTCACCGAAACAAAAAAATTCAAAAAGTCAAAATTAATATGATGACAATCTCCCCTATTCTCAATAACTGCCACCGCTCATATATTTACATTTGTTTCTTCCCTAATCAATAAACTCTCAACAACGGAATAATAAAGTCATCCCAGCGAGCCAGCCCCTCCTAGCTGCGATAACGCCAGGAACCGTATACACACAGAGAGCCAGTCCTGCGATGCTCCGCGAAGCGAAAAAGCGAGCGAGCGCCGGCCCGATAAGGACGCCAAGAGAAAAGAGACCTCCTCCTCGGTGCGGTATTGCTCTATTCAGAGCTCGTTATTTCTATTAAGCCTTTTTTCACGCGACGCCGCGCGCGCAGACGCTCCGATTGGCCTGAATGCGCGCGTCTACTCTTGTTGTTTATACTCAAGTTGATTCTATGTTTCTTGTGATTTTGATGCTTTTTATTGTGGATGTGAGGATAACTACATAAGTTTAACGAAATCCAGCAACCGAGATTCAAGCCTACACCAAAAACGCCCCCGAGTCCCCGAAAATACCCAACCGCCCTTCCGCCTCGTAAATGAATAAACTGTCAATTCGCAGGTGCAGCTTCCTTCCTCTGTCGCGTCTATCTCCCCCGGCTCTCTCGCAAAGCTCCCGGAGTCCGCCGCATCCAACTTTGGGATTCCCTATGTTTGCCGCGGCGCTCAGCTCGCGCTTCTAATTCGGTCATCAAAGCGAATTGGCGAGCGATTTCGCCGAGGCTCGCGCGAGCGCAAGCACAGCCGGCCGACTGTGCCGCGCGAGCCGAGCGTGGAATAGCCGCCCGTAGAGGTGCGAGGCTGTTCTCTGCCATCCGGCCGACTAATGATCAGAGAGGGCCGCGCCTAAGTGACTTCTTTCCGGAGCAGATTGCCCGAGCTCATTAGTGAGCTATGTCGATTAAATGGGCCTGAAATTTCTGGGGGCTTTTCTTGAGAGGCTTTTCACACCGAGGAGGGATTTTTTTCGAGGGCGGAGGGGATAGATGGTTACGGACCGGATATGTATAGGCTGTAACGTTTTGCGGCGGGGTTTGCGGATGTGCGCGGATGTGGGAGCTCTGTTTGCGGCTCTTCGGGCGGCAAATCTGTTGCGATGCAAATAGATTGGTAGTCGTGTGTGAGCTTGTGAAATTATGTGAATTAATCTGCATAAAATGTATTTTGGAATTATGGCGCGGTGAGTGCTTCTACTGTTTGGTGTTATGATGCTGGTGGTGCGGTAAAGAAATAGACAATGCTTATATTTGATATTCGTTTAATCAAATTAATCTTCTATAAAATATTTTCTATATTAATAGTTAATAAAAATGTAATCATATTCACGGAAAACACAAATTTATAGACTAAAAGTCTCCCAATCATACCGTAATAAATCAATAAAAACATTTGTGCTAGTATATATTATAACAATTGTCACTTTCGCGGCTTCCTGTCGATCTGAAAGCTCTTATCCATTTCAGAAATCAAACGTATGTGCACAATTCTAATATTTACAGTGTTTTAAATGTATCGCTACTAATTTTTTCTCGTCGTTATTACATTATACAAATTAACATTCGATTTTAACAAAAAATAATACAAAAACATTTTCGCATCTTCGACAAGTACATGGCTTTAAGTCATTCTGAATAATACAAGATCATTAATTGTATTTAATACTTAAGTGATAAAAAAAACCAAGTTCAAGTTAATTGAAATTAAAAACGTGTTTACTTAGAGAATTATTTGTAATACTTACATCATATTATCTAAAGCCTCATCAAATAGATTTCACAGAAATTTTTCTCTTTACAAGTATTGTATACACATTCATCTTCTTTAATAAGTATTTTATAATCCAAAAACCAAATAAAGAATAGTTTTTTGTTTTTATAAACGTTCAAATAGCATGGAAACTTTCAATCCATTAATGAAAACGATGTTAATTTAACAAATTTATAATACTTTTGGCCAAAAATTAAAATTTAAACGACGAGAGGCATGAAAAAATCGGGCGCTCACGGGACATGTATTCTTAGTCTCGGTCATGGAAGGTGTAGAGAAGGGAAGTGGTTATACATTCAACACGTGTGTGTGATCTTCGCTGGAGGTTTACAAGCGTAGAGCGTATTTGGCGTTTATTTTACAAAGGAGAACGGGACAAAGCATCCCCTATCACTCTCTTACAGTCACTTTTTTTGCGAGCCAAATTAAATTATACATATAATGCTCGCTTTTGATTCGTCGCATTATGGCTACAATTATGTGAAAGCGAAACTGTATTTCATTTCTTTGGTATTGTGCTCTTTTTCGCGCGACATTTATATATAGAATCTTTGGCTATTTTCGTACATCGAAACGCATATTTTACAAAAGCCTTTCTGCAAGGCCGTCGTATCGAGTTATATGTATATCTATATTTATGTAATTATTTTTAATTAGAAACGTCAAGTTTTTAATAATAATTTTACTTGAAACTAACCTTTACGTTCTTTTAAAGATTATTTTTCCAAATGCTTTTTAAAGGGGCTCTTCATATCGTCTTTATTGTTATGATTTTTTAATTATTTTGTTTTCGAAAAAATCTTTTTTAAAGAGTGCGTAGATGTAAAAGTTAAATTTTTAGATTCATTTATTTTAAATTTCTTATTTATTCTTATAACATCAAACCAAAAATTATTGACAGAAAATTTTAATAAAAAAGTTTAGGTAATGTGTAAGAAAATTAGAACTTATTTCTGAAAATAATAAACTATTTGAAAATAGTTTATTAACAAGTTATTCCATATGCACCTTAATAGTCAATTAAATAACAAAAAATGGATTTGTCTTCAGCCGCTTAGAATAAGTATTTTTTTTAATACCGTTATTTATTTCATTATTTTTAAAAGGGTATATAGTAGACATTGTAATATTTAGAAGTAACTTTGTTGAATATTTTTTTTTCGATTTTTGTTATCAAATACTGAAAGCCCCTTGTAATTCTCGTGAAACTTAAAAAATAAAAACAAATATTTATTCTAGAATTCTCGCCTGGAAAAAATGATTTAGTAAAAATTTCAATTTTTGATATGTTTTATTTATTTATCTTGGTAGTGAGTCTTTAACAAATATATTAATATGTGATAAATTTAATTTATCGACATGCATAATTTAAAGAATTTAGAAGTACTTTCCCTACTAAAACTTTTGAGATGATTAATAAAGTTAAAAATAATCATATTTTTTTTACCAGATATATTACCAATCTGTTCACCTGAATTGATAGCTAGAAGAAAATTTCTTGGTTCATCATCTGACCGAGTCAAATTAACACAAATTAAATAATTTTTTAATATAAACAATAAGTCAGTCAATAAGTAAACTCCTCAAGTAAAGTTTTTTATTCGATAACAATTTGAAAGAAAAGGTGACAAATCGGTTCATTTTTTTGATCATTAGATGATTTTTCAGTGTATTAATTATCTGAAAAATTTCAGTAAATTTACTCAAACATCTGTTGCTGCAATCGCTAAACAGATTTATAAAATTATTTAAACTTTGAATTAAAAAAAAACTATAAAATTCCTGTTCTTCATGATCACATTTTGCTGCACAATCGAAATTTTTACTAAAAAATATCTTTCACGAGTTTCGTATTTACAATCGTCCCGTCAATCATTGATCATCACTCTCACCGTTTGTCTCATCCATCGAAAGTTCAAACACGTCTAGCAAACGCAAAACTGTTGATCACTCATCCGAGCTAGGCCATTTGGGCACGACGACGCGCACCGGCTGGATTCGCTACGCGTGCGGATGCGCGTGGCTGTGTGTGGGCCCTGCAGTCGCGGTAGCGGCCTGACCCAAGTTCCCCAGACCGGCACTGGACGTGGGGGTGACTGAACCCGGCGTGGCAACGCCCACCGATACCGGCGTCGCTGTAGGCGTGAGGTGATGCCCGAAAAAGCTGGGCCCACCGGGCCCATACGGCGCGCCTGGGTGATGATAATAACCTGGCGGTGGGGGTGGAGGGCCAGCATGATGAACGTGTGAGTGGGGATGAGCGTGGGGATGCGCATGGCCGTGCGGGTGCGCGGTGAAGAGGAACGCGGGCCCGTAGGGAGAGGGGTGGGGCGGAGTGGTGGGGACAGTGGGACTGTTGACGTCGAGGCCGGGATTCTGCTTCTTCCACTTGGTCCGCCGATTCTGGAACCAGATCTTCACCTGGGTCTCGGTGAGCGATAGAGAAAGCGCGAGGTTAAGCCTTTCGCAGACGGATAGGTACCTCGTAGTTTTGAACTTGTTTTCGAGGGCCACGAGTTGCTCGTAAGTGAAGGCGGTTCTGGCTCGTCGAGGTTTGCCACCGCTGCTGCTGTTGCTACCTCCGCCGCCACCACCGCTGGTGCCATTAGATTGACCAGACTGACAATTTTGGTTTTGACCACCTGACGAGGAGGACAAAGACGAGCTAGATTGGCGTTTCTTGCTGCTATTATTGTTGTTGCTGGTGCCGTTGGCGCTACAATTGGACGGGGTGGACGCGTTACTGTCGTGGATGAGGCTCGAGCCGTCGTTGTCGTGCTGATCAGACGTACTAGTGCGCATGTCCACATCATCATCTTCATCTTCATCAAGACCCTCGTCGTCCATGTCCATATCCAGGTGGTCTGGCGTGCCGGCTTCGTCCTCTTGACCACTCGCGAACTCACCCCGCGAATCGCCATCTGAAAATGTCAAGAATTAATTAGTTTTAGGGTAATTGTTATGGAAAAGCTATGAACTAAAAGTACTGAATATTAGACAAAGGGAATGACTATGGCAATTTGTAAATGATACGTCATTCATTAAATAATGTTTTAATCAGTATATTATTTACAGACCTAAAAAAATAAATGTACCCTTTACACTATTTTTCAACATCTTATAAGCCATTTAAAGTTGCCAAAAAAGTTTTCTGAGTTCTTAAAAACCACATATATGGCTGATTCTCACAAAAGTAGTGGATTGGATCGAATGAAAGCAACTAGAATTATTGACATTTTAAAAACTTTTTGAACCTTTTTTATACTTCCATCAATCAATTTTCTTTATTCAGCTTAGTAATCGTCCATAAATATGAAAAGCTTAAGTAAAGATTTACTTGTGAAAGTGAAGAAATGAGGCACAAGGAATGAAATAAACTGGCCACTTAACTAATTGATTCTTGTCTATTTTTCTCTCTGATTTTCTTTTTCTCCTCTTTCAATACTATCCATATACATTCATTTATTATAGCCCACAACAAAATACTTAGTAAATTTCTGATTCTTTGTTCTAATGTTTAGAATTCAATTCTCTTTTTATTAAACCTTCGTATATCTATTTTTCCTAACGTTCATTAGATCTCAACAGTAAGCATCTCTATCTCCCCTATCAATAATTAAACCCGTTCACATCCATCAAATAACAACAACAATAACAACAATCCAAATAAAACATATTGCACCGATCACGTTCATTTATTTTCCTCAAAACAAAACAATCCGTCGCGTCTCCACCTCCATCCGTCTTTCCCTCTTTCTTCCCAGCATCGAGCCAGAGAACATCGTGGATTCAATCAGCGCGCAGATGTCCCGAGGCCGGAGATATTCCCCGGCCTCGGGCAAGCTTCGCCCTGGGACACTGCGACACAAGCGGCCACGAACGAAGAGAAAGAGCGACGGACAGCCGAGGACAAGGAGGAGCCCGCTCAAAAAGCGAAAGAAGAGAGACAGAGACACGGCATGCAGATTATCCCCGAATGTGCCCGAGCACAAAAGTAGGAGGCGACGGATCGGGAGACGGTTTACGCCGTAATGGGATTTGTATCTCGTTAACGTGCGATAGTTCTGCCTGCGTGTGTGTGTGTGTATGCGTGCGTGAATGTGTACGACTGAAACGAGATACGCCTTTTTTTGCTTCGTTTGTTGCGAGGACGGAGCTGTTTTTTGTTTTACCTGAGTTAGGGATGAATAGTCTGGGTGAAGGCTGTGTAATTAATTTGCATGTTTTGTACTATCTTGGGTGGGTCTGAATTACTTTTTTTTGGGTTGACTATTTTGGTTTTAATTTTAGTACTTGTTTTACGTGTAATGATGTACGGTGTTTGAATTAGTTACTCAAATTAAGTTTACTTAAATCAAAGTGCACTATGATAATTTGCAGCATGATAAAATTTGTCTAACCTTTTTCCAGGTGAAATTACAGCATAACACACGGGTGGATACAAAATTTCCAATTTTTTACCAGAAACAATTTTTTCTTTATTCTTCAAACATGATATCGGAAAAAGAGTTTGCAAATTGAATAAAATATAATATTTACAGTTTTTAGTACTTCACAAGATTATTCTTTTTATATCTATGAAAATTTTAGATATCATACCAGTACCACAAAAAAGTGAATTATTTAATACTACATTAAAGTAATATTTATTTGGAATTATGTTATTTAATTTTTATAGAGTTTATATTTCGTTAATTAAAATGTCTTTCAGCTATGATTTATTATTACTTGCCGCACCTGCATGTAACCTCTTACAGGGACAGGATTTATACAGTAGTAAGATTACAGGTAGGCTCAGCTCAGATTACAGCCTGAAGCATATTGTAGATAGACTTTCCTCTCTTCTGAGTTGACAATTTCGATGATATTCTTTTACACCGTGATTACATACACACTTATCATACATTTTTAACATTTAAGATATATTATTTAATATTTTATAAATATCTTTAAAAATTAACATCATTCAAAATTAAATCAACAAAATTCTGAACCTAATGTGAAAGAATTCTTTTAATTATATGACGAAGAGAAAATGTATACTGAACGTATATGAAGGATAGAAAAAATTAAATTAACGTCTAACATTTTTTATATAACCGGTATAAATTAAAAAATTTTGCATATTATCGTTCTTGTTTTTAATCTTCA
>JAPYZA010009911.1:0-13238 GCA_030522685.1 Eupelmus azureus | reverse complement strand
TCATTGTGGCGGCGCCAAGCGGGCAATAAGAAACTAACATTTTCGGGACCCAACTGCCTCATAAGAACTGTTCTTCTATACAAGTCTATCTTCGTTGGTGATATTTCATCGGATCTGAATGGACTTTGTAGTCTATGGTCTATGCTTTGTCATCAAGCAGACGATTCTTTTATCGACAGTGAAAGTAAATTTACTGTTTACGTTTATGAATGTGAATCTTTAATTAATTTGTAAGTTCAATCACAAATGGAAAATTATTGTAAGTACAGCCTATATTTATATTTAATATAATTTAATCAATAATCAACTATTTGTAGATAATTTTAGTTTTCTTAAAACTATGGACAAGTCAAGTTAGAGTAGCAATAAGTAAATATAACCTTAATTTATATTTAAAACTAAACTTTTATTTCATTTTTTAAGTTTATCTAAACATTTTTAAAAACATGTGTACATGATTCTGGGTGATACTTATCATAAAAACATTTAAATCAATACAATTGTCGGCACCATGAACACTTAATAAAACTTAAAGAATTACATGAACATTTATTGCTCATACTTTTCTTTGGAAAACAAACTTCTTTTACATTCATGTAAATATCTCTATCTGGTATAAGTTTTGCAGAAAACCATGAATATAATATCATATTTTTAAATACAGGTGCCGACAATTGGTTGCGAATTATTGATTGTATTTTTCAGAGCATCCTCCCTGGAATTTAATTGGCGATTCTCTTGCAATAACCCATTCCAATTTTGAAGCCTCTTGATGAAATATTTAATCTGTCTGTGCAGGTACGTGTCCAGTGGCTGACAATAAGGTGTACAGTTGGGTAGAATAAATTTTAACATACAACTAGATTGTCCATCTTGATTTTGAAATCTGGTAAACAACTCAGGCTTTGCTCGGCCACTCCAAGAATCCAGTATTAAAGCAAACTTGTTCTCCTGTACGTAAAGTTGCAGAATATTCTCAAGATATTTATCTACTAAATTTGTTGTGAGTTTTCCTGACTTTGATGAGGTAACATAAATATTTTTAAATTTTTGCTCTAGTTCATTCACTTTTATTTGCACTCTTGATCCAAATTTACCATTTTGTTCCTGAAGACAAATGAAGACTTTAGGTAGCAAGGTCCCAGAAAAAGTTACTGAAAATTGAACAGTGTAAGAGTGCGTCATTTTGTTAACATCACCAAAACCTGAAAAACCTTGTTGTAAACCTCGAAAATTTTCTTACCAGTATGTTCTAATATTCTGTGAACATTGGAACGACACTCACAGCCCATTTGATCTGTGTTGATTACAAAGGCAAGATTAAATTCTGATGTAAGGGTCTGTATATCGTTTTGAAACTCTGTAGCAGCTTGCATAATTTGGCTCAAGGATTTATGCTCTGTTTGTTTTACGAGTTTTGTGATTTTCCTTTGGCTTATACGATATTCTTCTTTGAATCGAGTTACCCAAGTTTTTGAAGCATTAAATGGGTTTTCTAATTGAAACTGTTGAACTGTTTGTAATGCTCATATTTGTAGATCTCTAGTTTCAATGAATTCCCTTTTCTCTCGAGCATCTTTGAATCTATTAAATGTCCATTTTTTTATTGCTTGACTGTGGTTGTTACCCGCCTACTTAATTGTTTATAATTGTTTATAAACAATTAAGTAACATAAGACTCTCCGCGCGGTCAAGCATCTGCGCTAGCAGACCGCACGCCGCGCCACGCGCTGCCAGCGGGCAGTAGTATAGTTTGCGCGCGCGCCACTAGGTGGCGCGACCCTATTGTCCCGGCCGTCAAGCGGAGGAAAACGCGACCTCCTGTGCATATAGGACCGGGGTCCAGTGCACGCGAGCACCGCCGTTTTCCCCGCGACTTGTACCCCGAATCTAATGGAATAAAGGTGTCTTGAGTTTATAAATAAGCTTATTTATTTAATAAACCACCCGCGAGGCGTGCCCTCGTTTTTGGAGATAACACCTGATCTACCTCTCCTTCTCCTCTCCTTTATCACCCATTTGCGTTGCCTCGCCGAATGGTCTCGCAGCTGCAGACAGAGTTGGATCTCTGTCACCTCTACCTGGCCCAGGCTCGACGGGAGATCTCCCAGCTTCGGAGGGCGCGAGCACCCAAGGTCGACGCCTCAACACAGACGCTGGAACTCCCAGAAGCGGCGGCTTCCGGCCCGCCGTCCACACTCGTCGAGAGGCCAGCAGTCTCCAGGGCACTCCATGTACCAACATCCATGGCGGACGAGATGGCCACAGTAGCTGAGAAAGCGGCAGGAGCAGAACTTCCTGCGACTCCGGAGGCTGCAACCACTACGGTGGGAAGCGCTCCACTCCAACCCAAGCCGATCTCCAGGACATACCAGTTCCTCGAGGAGGACGCCCCGAGCGCCAAGCTATCAATTCTCGTGAAACAGCTGCAAGGGAAGGAAGGGCCTTCCAAGAAGGCCATCTCCATCGAGGCGCCCACCCGAACACCGGTCCAGCCAAAGAAGCCCGGGAAGGTTACCAAGGCTAAGCCTAAAATAACAACGACAGTGGTCATTAAGCCCGCCACCGCGGAGGACGCCCCGCCCGCATCGAAGAAGAAGCGGATGTCCCGCAAACGACCGGCCACCAGTCCGGCCACCATTCCGCCCATCTGCTCCGCGATTGATCTTTCAGTGGAGGGAGGGGCCCTCCACAAACGGCTGGCTAAGAGTCCGCCCGCCTCGGCTGTGAGCGCCCCCTTGAGCGAAGGGGCGATTGATCTCACGCCGGACTAAGAGTCCAGCGCGCTCATTTTTGGTTGAGCGGTCCCCTGGGGGACCACTCCCGCATTGACACCCAAACATAAGGCCGGTCAACCCGTTCCTGGCCTCTGCGCCTTAAACGAGAGCGCTCGCCGCTCTCTCTCCCTGAGCCACGACGACATCATGGTCATATTGTGTACCATCTTTTAATATTTCTTTCTTCCACTTACATAATTTATCTAATCTAGATACAAATTTTACTCCATGAATTTTTAAAGTGGAATATTTCCAATTAAGATGCTCTCGAGCCAAATTAATAATTTCTATCTTTTTTCCAACGGGATACTTGTGAATTTTGATCTCTTCTCTTCAGGTTCATAATCACTAGAGCTCGGCTTACTTGAAAAGTTATCTGAAGAGTTTATTTAAGAAATATATTTATAAATGATTTCAGAGAAATTTATGTTTTAAAAGTTATAATTTCAATAAAATGGTAACCTCAACTATTTTTTTCTATATCCTCCTCCTGAGTGTGATCTGAGCTATCTTTTTCTACATCTTCACTAGAATTTTTATCTTCATCGTTACCCATTTCATCTTGCTCAACAAGCTCATCCCTTTTAACGATAACTTTTCGATGAAGTCCACTAATATCTGCGCCATTTCCATTCCAATTTTTATAGAATTTTGTGCAGGAAACTCATTGATTCAAAAACGCTATAAGTAATAAATCTTTTAAAATTGTCGAAACATTTATCTTGAGGAATTTCATTTTCATCCATATTGAAAAAATATGATTGAAAGCAATAAATAAAAAAATTATAAAATATGTAAAACAAAAACAAACAAAAAAATTAAAAAATCTCAAGTGTAAAAAATTTCATAAAAATAAAATCTGTTTGTATAAAAGATCTGATTGATCAACTTAATACTAATAATAACTTAAATAAAAACTTAATACTAATTTATAAAGAAAAAATAATTTATAAAAATAAATTAAATGAACAAGAAAAATTTTTAAATAGTACTAATAAAAAATGATAATTAATTTAAAAGATTTAATAACTATAAGCGTTGTATTTTTCTTGACTGTATCGGCGAAAAAACGTTAAACGAAATTTTTAGAACAATATTTAAAATTTAGCTAACTAAATTCAAAAATGTTCTAAAAGTAAACTCTAGATGGCTCTATCGACTGCTGATCATCTTTATCGACGAATTGCAATAACCGTTACGATCAATGTGCACAATGTCAAAAAGAATCTCCAATTCAGTTTACTTCAATGATTATTTTAGATAAGTATATTTTTTGGTATAAATGTTATTCACATGTTTTTATTAAGGTTTGTTTACTTTGTGTGAATTTTCTGTTTCAGATGCAGATAATTTACTGCTATCCTTAAGTTATGTTAAGTGAAAAAAGTTTAATGGAAAAATTTAGTGTTTTATGATTCTGTGGGGAAATTCAAATGTAGATCTTCTACCTCCATTTCTTATTTTTGAAACTTGTGCGCAGGCACCAAATTTTAATTGAATTATTAAATTTTTCAAGTACATGTAGCAAAAGCTATTGGTTATTTTATAAATTATGTTTTACGTCTAGTAGTTTTCTAATTTGCATTTTTATATTTTTAAAGCTTGTACGCAGGAACCTAATTTTATTTTAACATAGATTAAATTAATAATACTTTAAATTACTAATTTTATCAAGTAAATACAACTAATACTATTATTCTTTTTTTAAAAATTATGTCTTAAATCTAGTGATCTTGTTCCATAAGTATAAAAAATGATATTTGGTCGCATTTTTGTTATAAATACTTATTAAAACTATTTCAAAGTAATTTTTAAATTTATACATTGTATATGTATTTCATAAAAATAAATTGATATAATTTCTTCTTTATAAAATTAGATAAATTACTTTAGGAAATATTAGAAAGTTTAATAAGAATATATATATAAGAGGAAGAAAAGTTCAAAATAAATTCATAGACTTTATTCGTCTGTTTGATTATTATATCAGGTATACATTAAAAATAATTGCTTAATACTACTTTAAAGAAACATATTTTAATGTTTCTTACATGTAGTGAACATGCATTCACATCGGTTCTTGTGGGTTTTAATTGCATGTAAATAGAATAAGCATGTTAGATAAAGATATCAACACTTATGCTATTGCAAAATATCATGCAGTGATATCTCCAAAACTATTGGGCATTAGGGTCTATAATTGCACAGTCTTTCATTTGGCATGGTAAGGAAACATTCTGTGCAGTTTAGAGAAAATCCATGCTCCGGAGGCATGGGCCTCTCCTAGTTAGTATATGTTGAAAATGGTAATCGACTGAATCGAAAAATATTAGATGAATTAAGAGTCGGTCCTTACAAAATTTTAAACAAAATATCAAAATCAATGTATGAAATTGACACAGGACACCAAAAAATTTTTATCTTAAGGGGGGAGATGTAAGGAAAGTATCCTTATAGTATTATTGAATTTAGCGCGTAAATAGATCGGTAAATCAGATCTCCTAGGGTACTAACACAATAGAATTAATTCACACGTGGCGTCAGAATGACGATGTAAGCCACGAAGCGCACATGTAAAACTAACCAAGAATTATAAAAATAATTTGTAAAAGTAATCATGAAACATAAATGTGAAAAATAATATTAAATGTTATTTCTTTATTATTACAGGTAGGATTAATAACTAGTTTAAGCTACTATATTGTATTTTTTGTATAAAATAATAAAATCTTTGTTATCACAGAAAAAAAATTCTACTAATTATTCACTAATAAATTCAATGAAATAAATCAAGACATTATATTTATAAAAAGATATTCTTTGTTTACTTAGTTATTATTTCGCCATAATTATATAATTTATGTAATTTTTTGTATACTGAAAATAAAAAATAATTTTATTTGATACATAAATAACTATTTTTTGAGTGGCGGGGTGGGGACGAAGCGAACCCCCCCCCCCTTCTGGCGTCCATATTTACCCTTCTACTCCCCCATCGCATACTCCTCGCCCATTTCCCACATACATATAATAAGAAATAATCCATGTCAAATATAAATTTTTTACAGATAGTAGTAATCAGTAATGACCGAATTTTTAACCTATTTTGCGTCCTTGGTACACAATGTACTATTTATTGTTTTTAATTTATTGTTATAACAGTAAACTTCTAAATTAGTTCTTGGGTAGAGAAAGAAGATTTCTTTTTTGATCTATGCTAACCATGGTTTTCATTTAAACATTTAACAAAGTCGAAGTTGTCAAAGTCGAAGAAGAACAGCTGTTCTGGCACAACAATAAACAACTATAATAATAAATTAAATTTTCTAAGATATAATAAAATTGTATTGCTATACATAAAAAATCTTTCATATATAATTAATAAAGCATTACATAATTATAATTTTTCATTAATTTCCAAAACTTCCAACAACCTTAGTAAATTTAATAAACTTGGTAAAGACAAGATAGACAGTGGTGAGATTTGCAACATCGTGTACAAGATTGATTGTAGAAACTTCTCGAGTGCATACGTTGGTATGAGTAAGAGGCTACTTAAAAAACGGTTGGACGAACATCGAAGCAACGTAAAAAATAAATCCCACAACTCAGCCCTTTCTGAACACGTCTGCAATACAGGACATAATATTAATTTCGAAAAAGTTAAGGCAATGTGAAAGGGTCGAGTAGACATCTCTACGGAATATTATACGGGAACCCAAAAATTATGTTGTAAACATTCATTAAATCAGTTGGAAAAATTTTTTTATAAAGATTATATGTTTTACTAGAAGCTGACGCTGTCCGTTTTTCAGAAAAGTTCCACTGACTTTGTTAAAAAAAATTATAAACTGAAAAATATCAATATCAAAGTCCGAGCTTATCGACATTACCGATATTATAACGTGAATAATTTGTTTAACATAGTTAATTGAACTTTTCTAAAAAACGGATATCGTCAGCTTTTAGTAAAACATTA
This sequence comes from Eupelmus azureus, assembly GCA_030522685.1. Classification (NCBI taxonomy): domain Eukaryota; kingdom Metazoa; phylum Arthropoda; class Insecta; order Hymenoptera; family Eupelmidae; genus Eupelmus; species Eupelmus azureus. The sequence continues at coordinate 6,482 of JAPYZA010009911.1, read as the reverse complement.
AATCTTTGTAAAAAAAATTTTTCCAACTGATTTAATGAATGTTTACAACATAATTGTTGGGTTCCCGTAATATATTCTGTGTAGATTTCTACCCCACCCATTTCACTTCACCTTAAGATAATGGATAGAGAAAAAAATCTCAACAGACTCCTTTTCTCGGAAATCCTAAATAAATATTACCATAATAATACACTTAACCGTATGAAAGACACAAAATATTAAACAATCGTTTACAAAAATAACATAGAGTTAATTAAGAAGGACTGCCAAAAAAATCAATAACCCCCACTCCGTCCCTCTCCCATCCTCCACCTCTTCCTATCTATAAGACAATTGTCGTCATGATATTCAATATTAGGAATTTATAGTAAATTAAGAGGTTGTAGGGATACGAGTTACCACATGTAGAAAGCGGCGCTTCAGGCGCTCACGCACACTTACACATACGAGCATACACATGCGCAGCGCCTCACGAAACTACTGCGCAAACGCGACATCAGCGCGAGAGCGAGCAGCAGCAGCACTTCAGTCTACAAGACAGTCAGTCTAATCCCGGCAGTTATTGAATTCACACGCAATAACTGCAGTTCTATCAATAAACTCTCTTTCTACCTCAACATCTTCTTTCTTTTGTTCAGCTCCCTATCCTTCAGCGTTCGTAGGCCTGCGGCTACATTGGTGATCCCGACGGGAAGCATCCATGACGGCAGCAACAAGGTCTTTCTTGGCGCGGCAGCAAGGGACACATTTGCTCGCCGACATTCCATCTTCGCCGTTTCAGTGCTTGGCCAAGCGCTATCACCTACAACTGCCGGCTTGTGCTCTTCTTCACGCGCCTGGAGCTGAAGTCTGGAGAGTACAAGAGCAGGGGTTTTTGCTTCCACATCGCCTTGCTGGTAGGAGTTTTCTCCGCTGGAGGGACGCTTCTTCGTGGCCACTGCCTCAGTGTCCTCACCAGTTCTCCACAACTTCTCAGAGGTAAAGAGAGATAAAATAATTTATTTCTCTCTTTTAAAAAATTTGTAAATTTATTGACGCGATAGCGAAAAGTTATACACGCGTGTTTCTATGCTTTCTACAATCATTTTCTTATTCGTCCTTCAAAAATACGTTACGACCTACAGGCAAAGATTCGTTCTTTGTAACGCGTTATTCGCGAAATTATTGGTCTATACGATAGTGCGTGTTATGGCCGTGCTATGAATTCGTTTTCTACATATCGCGAGTGCATTTTTTTTGCAAAAATCTTTTCTGCAGTTTTGCGCAAATTGGCAGGCGTCGCAGACTTTGCACGCAACAGGTGCCGGCGCACGAAAATGGCCGCTCGCGATAACGGAAAATTATGAATATTAATTTATATATTAATGCCGGTCGGGCACTGCCAATTAATTTATAACGTCGAAGGACATCGCGATTGACGCGTCAATTTATCGTTAGCCAAGCCAGAATTTTTTTGTAATCGAGAATATGGGGTGATTATAGAAAACTAAATGAAGTGACGGTGCCGGACAGGTATCCTATATCCGATTTGCATGATTTTTCTAACAGCCTGCATGGCAACACCACATTCTCTGCACTTGACTTAAAAAGTGCATTTCGAAAACTCCTATTTTCGCGGTAGTCGTACCGAAAATCACGATTATTACGCCAGTCGGGCTGTACGAGTTCCTTGTAATGACCTTGGCTGCAGGAGCGTGTCACAGATTTTTTAAAGATACGGCAACATGGCACTCGGGGACTGAGACTTCATATTCGCGTACATTGACAACACTTTCGCTGCGTCCGCCTTACTTAAGGAACATGAAAGCATGACGCGTATGATGAGACGGTGCCACCGCGACCTGCGACCGAAAGCGAAAGCGCAGAACATGTATCGGAGCGTATGGAACCATTGAATTCGCCAGCATGTAAAGCGGACGTATCCAAAGAACTAACTCAACCATCACGCAGGCCAAGCAAAAATAACAGAAATCCACACCTAACACATTAAGAAAAAGGCTTGATCTGCTAAAATTGCGTAAACAAAATCGAACAAAGTTAGTTTTAGTGACAACGTCAGTATTAGATATGTATGCAACCTCACAATCTTCCATCTAACCTCATTATAAATGCACCGCGAAAATTAAGAGCCAGCCCTGGTAACAAAGTCTGCCGCACTCGAATTGCACGGCGCCTGCGTGGTCTACTTCCGAATTTTGCTTTGATTCTGGCGGCAGACGATTACAAGTAGATGCGTGCAACAAAATTGCGTCAGAAATGCAGCAAGAAAGTGCTGTCCATCAAGTGGGAATAGTGCATGTGCGCGTGCAGCGAAATTGTGCAAAAATTACGACATATACGCGCAGCAGATGCGTGCAGCAGGATTGTATTAGGATTGCAAAATGAAAGTACAATTAGGGGATGAGAAGGTTGCACGCGAATATGTGGTTGAATTGAGCCAGAATTGCGACACGCACGTACGGCAGAAGCATGCAGGGAAATACAAAAAATGTGTATACATAAATATATCGCCGCCATATTGATAATTTGAATCTGAGACGTGCTCACGGGACTTTCGGAATATTTCAAAATGAACTAAAAATTGGGCTTACCGGAATCGGAATAGATGTTTTAGACCCATTACACGCAAAAAATACAATCTACAAGATACAAGAAATGTATGGTATAGTATATGTATACCCCGTTAAAAATACCCAGCTAGTATTCCAGTTGGATATATATAGGTACGGCCCGCGCAGAAAAAGTTGACGTAAAACGGACGGGATTCGGACAGGATATACTTGGATCAGGCCAGATTCGGACGATGTTTTCCTTTCCGAATCTGACTGGATTTTATCCCACGTTTTTTCAGGATTCCGGTTAGTCATACAGACCGAAATCCAATCATGTTTCTCCCAACATAGGAAAAATTTATTTTCTGCTAAATATTCATTTCAATTTATTTGTAAATACTTTATTTTATACATATATATATATATATATATATATATATATATATATTATTTATTCCCGTACTTTTGAGGATTGCGACGTCGCCAGCGCTAAAGAAACCATGCTAATTTGCCTATGATGACGTCACAAAAATGCTCAAAAGTCCGCGAACTTTTGAGGATTTTGTCCAATAACCCGTATTTCCCTATGCATGGCAACACTGTTGAACCCTCAAAGGTACGATTTGACATATTTATATATATATATATATATATATATATGTTTATATAAATTATTCAATATGATATTTATTATATTTAAGCTGAAATAGAATCATCAAATTAATGAAAAAAATTTCCGGAGCATGGGCTCGAACCCAGAATCTTCAACATGGCAGTTGATCACTTTACCTCTAGACCAAAGAACTATGTTCTAAACTGAAGTTACTTTCAGACACTTCCCTTTACGTGACGTTCTAAACTTACTTTTAGACATTTTCCTTCCATGGTAATTAATAATTATGATATTTATTCTTTAATAAATTGTAAAGATTCTATGTATATATGTAGGTATATATCTATACACATACATATATACAAAATTTACAATGCCTTGTGTGGCTATCGAAATATTCTGTGCATACATACAGATGTGTATGCCTGTGTGAATATACATATATATACATATAATTATATACAAGTGTATTTAAGCTGACTTTTGTTGGTTTCTTTCGCTCGCATTTTCATTTTCCCAAAAAAATTTCCACGATTTTCTACAGAAAGTCAGTATAAATACACATGTATATATTTATATATATAAACACAATATGTATAAACAAACAACTTTACTTTGTTGGATATCAAAAAATTTTAACTAACAAGGGGATAATTAACCCTCCGGGTCATGGATTTTGATGAAACTTGGGGAATTGACTTCTTTCACTTAGAAACAAAAGTCCTTCAAAGGATTCTGTCCCACGGGCCATCTGAACTGAGTTATCGATGAGCCAAGTTTCAGAAAAAGGCCATATTTTTGCAATAATTCATTGCAATCCTCACAGCCCTCCGTAATCATTTTTTTTTTATTGAACCAAGTATGGGTTTTTGATTTTAAATATTACCACCCATAAAAAGAGTAAATTACTTTACAATAATAGGGAATTTTAAAATAAAAAAAAGTCCATAAAAAAGATTTAAATGGATCTATTTTATTTAGTTTTCATTAATAAATGTTACTTTTTCAAATTTTAATGAGTGCCATCGAACTTCCTCACTCTATAGATACATTTTTTTTATACTTTTTACTTCATTATGGTGATCCAGTATATACTCAAATATAGAAAAACAAAAGCAGAATTATTTGTAATTATAGATAGTAGCGAATAAAAATGTTTTAAACATTACCAAGTGGAGGTCTTTAATTAACAAACATTTTTTAAATAATTAACTTCAATAAGCACTGACCTTTGCGAATACTGTTTCTTTGATTGGCCAAGTATGACGTTTTGGTTTCAAATATAACCACCCATGAAAAGAGTCATACGTCACTATAATAGCGTATTTTAAATAAAAGAAATGCCCATAAAAAGGGTTAAAATTGATCAAATTTCATTTTATTGAAGTCTATTTTAAAGTTCTTTTTAATGATCTCCACTTGATCATAATGTACTATGTATGTTATATCTTTCATTTTTTCATGTATATGTTTAAAATATTTTTATTCGCTAGCATTTGTAATTAAAAATATTTTTGCTTCTGTTACTTTATATTCAGATATATACTAAAGTACCATAATAAAGTAAAGAGTATAAAAAAATTCATGTATAGAGTAAGAAAGCTTGACAGTACTCAAAAAAATTTGAAAAAAATGACATTTATTAATGAAAGTAAAGTAGATCCATTATAATCCTTTTAATGGACATTTTTTAATTTAAAATACCCTATAATTGTAAAGTATATCTCTTTTTATGGGTGGTAATATTTAGAATCAAAAAGCCATACTTCGTCAATAAAGTACAAATGTGTACTAAGGACTATGTGAATTGCAGTATATAATTGCAAAAATATGGCATTTTTCTGAACCTTGGCTCATCGATAACTCAGTTCAGAGGGCCTATGGGACAGAATCCTTCGAAGGGCTTTTGTTTCTAGGTGAAAGAAGGCAATTCTCCAAGTGTCATCAAAATCCATGACCCGGAGGATTGATTTTCCCCTTGTAAGTACAATAATAATACAAATAGATATTAAAAAAATACCAAAATAATAAAATTAAATAATGAATTTAAAATTATCCAATTGAATAAACAAACACATTGAGAAAATTAACTGTAATCAAAATTTTAACTGGTACAAATTTATTTATCACGTTTTTTGCAGTAATGTACTTATATATCATGTAAATATAGACTTTCGACGAATATAATACAGAAACTGAACACATATTTTCAATTCATAAACACTTGCGTTGTAAGTACTAATAGATATTATTACTAGATCAATATATGACCTGTAAACAATCACCTATAGATATGATTTCCGAATCTTTCTGGATACGTTGAAGTTACAATAAAATATAGGTTTGTTACATTACATGTATAAGTAATATTCTCTATTATATCCAATTAAACTGATAAATAAAAATGAAAATATTGTCAGCATAAGTCTGTTTATTTATTGCTAATACTATATAAATATTAATTTTTACAATTTTTTTGTGTATCTCATGGATGCGGCCGGATTTCTCAGCGGGATAACTTTGAGGTTATAGCATATGGTTAATCTTGCTATTGTGTATATAGTCAGTGCGTACCAGACTAATTTTTTATTTTATCTATCCTAATAAGTCGCATACACAAAAATAATAAAAATGAGTTGGTGTGCCTCTTGCAAGATGAGTTTTGAGAGAGGACAACTGATTATCTCTTGCATTGGATGGGTTCTTTTTTTCATGGAGTAGAGGCATGTACAGGTGTTACCGCATCAAAGTTAAAGTTTTTGAACTCAAAACTAAAAAAAGTCTCGTATATCAGTGCTCAGGATGCAAAGTTTTAATTATATGATTTTTTCCATAGATTTAAGATTGTTCACTTATTTTTATTTGTTTTTTCTTAATTATCAAGTTCTAACAATCAGTTTATTTTAACAACTTATATCCTTAACAATGATGAATGTTCTTTTAAATTTTTTTTTGTAACACAAGCACGATTTTTGCGCCATTTAATACCTAAAATGAGAGGCAAAAGTGACCGTTTATAGACCGGCGGGCGATAAAAACGTCGAAGCGGGCACTAAAGTCTTTAGCGCCCACTACTCTGAAAACGACAATTTAGGCCGTTATACGTGTATATATATATATATATATATATATATGTGTGTGTGTAAAAATATATATACATCCATACATACATATATATATATATATATATATATACGAATAAATATATCAAAGGCTAGTTATGCAGACGTATGCATAAAACCAACGAAATTTCGTACATGAAACGGTACTTATGCTGACACTAAGGTTACATTAAGGTTCTGTCACAAGAGATGTGT
>JAPYZA010009906.1:0-10067 GCA_030522685.1 Eupelmus azureus | reverse complement strand
AAGGTCTTCTTTAACGCTATAAATGATAGAATACCGTTGAATTCCCTTCAGTTCCGTTCGTTCCATTGTTTAGATACTTCATCGCTTGCCGTTATAAGCGCGGCACCTGATTTAAAAAAATTTTTTTTTAAAGGTAAAAAGGATTTTTTTTTTGAACTGTTTTATAAAATTATAAAAAGTGTCTTAGAAAATAGTGAAAATTTGTTAAAGTAAAACAATAGATATTTTCGATCAAAAATTTTCAAATAATAGAATGTAAAATAAAAATTTCGTATATTTTTATAAAATAATTTGCTATTTATAATTACAAGAGGAGTATCATCACTCGCTTACAGAGTAGAGATGTTGCACGAAAAATAAAATCAAATTCCATTAGATCCGTAGGATAGATAGAATATTAAAAATAATCGACACATATTGTTTCTTTTATCAATTTAATATTTATTAACAAAGGTATAAATACATTACTACACTGAAAAAAATATTTCGCTAAGTTTCCTTAAATCTGAGCAAATTTCTCCGATATTTTACGGAGTTTTTCCTTTTCATATTTCAACGGAGTTTTTCCTTTTCATATTTCAACGGAGTTTTAGCTCAGTTGTATTAGGAAATTTAGCGAAATATTTTTTTCAGTGTAGTACACCACTATTAACCACTATATACAGACATACGTAGCCATTGTGACGCCACGGGTATAGTATAAAGTTTAACGTTAAATTGAAAAAGAAAAGACTTGAACTTAGTAATGTTAACTATTTAAAAAATCTATTCCGAAATTTGATAAAATTCTATTAAACAAGTGATTCTCTTATTGTTATTCTTTGTTGTACAGAATCGTAGCTAATAAATTCTATTTCTATTCACTATTTTTATTTGACAATGAACCATTTTAATAATTAATTGAAAAAGAAAAGATTTTTAACAAGCCGAAAATTAATAATATAATTTCTTACTTATCATTTTTGTTGTTGATTAAATTATTTTTAAAAGCTTTATTCAAATAATTTTAGAGTTACGTCTAGAACAATTAAACATAAATTAACATAAGATAATTAGATAGAAGTTTCATTGTAGGACTTAATGTTAGCTTAGGACTGAATTAAAATTGAATAGAGTATAATATAATAATTACAATGACTGAAAATGATAATTAGAAGTAATGAATTAATGTTGAATAATTAATTAATGATTTTAAAAAAGTCGGAAATTTATATTTGACGAACATAGAAAATTACTTTAATTAATTTTACATATCAAAATTTGCAATCACCTTTATTATATATTATAACGTTCTGTTATCATTAATCTAACACTTTACTCATCTAAATTGATTAATGACAAACTACTTTTATTTAAACAACAAATTGATTGTACGTATTTTTTATGGTAACATTAGATTTTCTTAATACTAAAAATTTGCGTGATATTTACATGAATATTTAATACTTTTTACGAACTTTTAGATTATCTGTATTGATTAAAAACAATTATATGTTACAATATTGCGTTATTATGCTGAGACTCATTTAATCATTACTACTTTTAATCTTTGGAAAGAAATACTACAAAATAATATTTACATGAATTATCTTACGATACCGAGAGTAGTTATTACTTAACTGTACGCTCATTGGCTTATTGATCGGATATTAGTACTACAAAGAATATTAAGCATTATCAGAAATGTATGTATGTTTTACAAAACATGTATTAACATAGAACCTTAAGCTTAGAATCTATTCCAGGCAGTAACAAATTCTCACCTTGAAATAACTAAGTGCTAAATTTTAGAATTTTATGTCTCTATAATTTTCCTCGATTAAGTTTTACGATTTTCCGTTCTAAATAGTAAAAACTAAAAGGTACTTAAATAAGCTTGAGAAAAATCAATGTTACTGCGTTAACAAGAAAAACTTCATTAATTTAGTCTCACAGTCTTTCAGGATTCTTCACGGTAGCAGAATGGTGACTTTGCGTTTCCTATGGCTAACGCTCCTGTTAGGGTATGATTAAGACTCTTAAAACGTCAGAAAGGTTAAGGGGCAAGCTTCAAAATAACACATATTAATTGCAAATTTAATTCACTGAAAATATGATTAATCAGAATAAGAGAAAATATGCAAAATTCAATAATTTAATTTAATTTATAGAACCATATGTATTATAATTTAATTTAATTATATTATTTATGGAAAAACGATACGAAACATACATGAAGGATAATATAATATAGAATTAGAGTTTTATACAGTTTTATATCGATTTTTATAGGTAATTTTAAGTTTTTATATTATTTTTTCACATCAGTTATCGATTTCATTATTTATTCAGTTCCTTTATAATTGAATAATTATACTCTTATAATTTGTATGTTATGGAACGATTACGGGATCGCATTTTTATATTACATTTTTAATTTTGAAATAAAAAAATATCTTCAAGTTGATACTTTTTGTAAGAAAAATTATTATTCTTATAAAAGTCAACGAGATACTTTTTCAAAATTAAAATCGGATGAAAAGAAAAAATGGATTTCCGTCATAATCGGTATGACAAGACTCTAATATCCTCAATAACAATTTGCAAATTCATTTCAAATTTCATTGAAGTTTTTTCTCCACTCACACGTACATTCACCTTCAAAAAAACTAAATAAAGTGTCGAGTAGCGAGTGCATATTATCAATAGAATAAGAATGCATATTTTGCGTTAAGATGCCAATTGCGTCAAGCGCAGAGTATGTCTTATTAGTTTACTTAGCGGGTCACGTAGCAATCAAAACAACAAAAAGAAAATTTAAGGACCGAAAATCCAATTGCTTCAATTGAAGTCAAATCGACGCGCGGTTAAGGTGACTCCTTCTTGATCCAGCGCTCAACTATGTCAAATTCCTCGCGAATTTTTTTGTTTCTTCTCGCGTGCTTGAGTTTGTCTGCGACGGGTGTTTCGTCACAGGTACCCGTAGACGCTCCCAGAGCTCGTGGTTTAACGGAAATCCTGCGGTCTACGTTGGATGCGTTTTTGTCTCGTTTAAGGTATGGAATTCGCACCTTTTCTGTGATCTTGCTTTTAATTTAAATATTGCAACTTTTAGTTCAGACGATTATCATTATTTGTTTCTTCAATTTATTAATATGGTAAAGTGGGGGGGGGGGGGGGTCCACCGTCTTAGCACTACAAAATTTGGTACATAGTTTGCACAGAAGTAAGTGCAATGCTATCTTTAAGTTTTATTGTTTAAAATACTTATTTAAGTTTGTTAAACTGCGATTTATTATGCTACGAGGTTACCAAAAATAAATTACAATAATACATGGTATTCATTCTGGTACGTATACTTTGAACATTAATATGAATAAGAATAGTAACTTCTTTCATAGAGAACTGAAATACTATCGGTTAAATTTCTGTCTTAAACTACCTTAGGAATTTCCAGATTATTACACTAATATTTACGGAATAAGGTTTTTTTTATAAAACACATATTTATTCTGTTGAAATGTTTGAAAATCAATAAAATAACAAATAAAATGTAATAGTTACTAAAAATAGATTTCCAAAAAACTGCATTATTCGACCTTCTAATTTGTTGCCAACTTTTATCAATACAAACATATATATTTGCTAAACTTTGAGTTGTTATTATTCGATGTATCAGATGTTCGAAGTTCCATATCGTGGAAAAACGCGACTATTCGAGATAAATTCAAGCGATAACTCTATCTACTATTTTTAACTGATGAAATACTTTTATATAGGCTTATGGAAAGTTATACGTTTTATTATTGATTGATACGTACTTATAATATTTGCTTAATTAATTGGATTGAAATTAATTAAGCAATTTGCTACTTGTCAAATACATAAAATTTCTTCATTCTGCTGCTTTATATATAAGTAGTACGCAAAAACTAAAGTTGTAATCATTTTTCAAAGCGAGTTCATCAAATAAATTTTACGTCAAAAACAATCTATTACTAAAAATTTGAATGATATTTAAATATTCGGCAATCAATATACTATATTATCTTTCATGTAGATAAATTCGAGAAATGACATCGCAACCAACAATGTATTTCGCATTTTAAAGTAACCTTGAAAATATCAGTTTTTGATATAGATACGAGAGGCGGAGGGTACAGCGACTTCTCGTTCGTACAAAAATCGTGAAATATCTTAAAGAAATAGGTGGATCGACCAAGCTGAAGTTTATAATGGTTTTCACTGTCTGGGTATTGAATCATTTTATTTCTGGTGGAATAAAATAACGTAGAAGATTATTTAATTTCATTCGATATTATTAACGTTTAAAATTATTTGAAAATCTTATTATTGAGTCTTTTTACAACAAAATAATATCATTAAAAAAAAATTTAATATTCAAACGTGAAATTGAAATGTAATTAAAAACTATTTTAGGTTTAGTCACAGTATAAATTACTTAAAAAAATATGTTTTTAATTTATTTATATTAAAGGAGTATTTTTGGTGATGTGGATCTAATGTATTAAAATAGCTTTCTTATTTTAAAAACGAGAAAATTAGAATTTTCAAACATTACAAAAATTTATTAATTTTTAAATTTTAATACATTTGTAATAAAATTCGTATATTTTACAAATTAGATCTGTTTTGTAAAGTCACCTTAAAGAAAGTATCGTTAAAAATACTAGATAGTCTCATGAAAAATAGTAAATGCTTACCTTTGATTAAACGATCCTCGAAAGTTTTTCAGATTTGTTATCGCAAGATAACGCTGTATCGTAGTTATAAATGAAAAATCATATCTAAAAAGTAGTATAACATATTGCTAAGGATATAACCCTTGTGGATTATCTTTATGCGCTAGCAAACAGAACGAGCTTTGATCATAATTAATTACTCTTATCCGGCGCGTTGAATAGTCCCTGTGTCTTTTCCTTTGGTAAGAAAGCGATCAGTCGTAACGAGACTGCTGTCCCGTCAACGTCAAACCTGCTGTTAAAGTGCACAATTTACTAATATTTTTGCACTTTTTATATTAAAAATTGCACCGTTTGTACGCATAATTTAACGCTTGCGCTTGCTAATAGATTTTGTATATAATTATATAATATTATCTTTTGATCACTTGCTATATATACATTTAAGTAATAAAAATGATTTAATTATTCATTATAATCTGCTTAAATTTAATTTTATAAACCATATTTTTATAACATATGAAAACATATATTTTTGTAAAAATAATATTCATTTCTTTTATATTTCTTATGCTTTCTATTATAATTTTGAATTTCCGTTGACTATTTTAAGGTTAGCGTTAAAATAATAATTTGGAATTCATTTTTTTCTGTTTATATAATAATTCAGAAAACCTATAATGTCACAAACTGTGGAAAAAGTTGCTTCAGCTGTTGAACTTGGTGAAGGTCCTCATTGGGACGTTGAAAGTCAAAAGTTGTATTATGTGGATATAAATGGTCAAAAAATTTTAAGATTAGATCCTGAAACTGGAAAAATCACTTCAGCTTATTTGAGTAAGTATGATTTTTTCTCTTGTTATTTTATAATCATTAAATCAGATTAAAAAACACTGAATTTTCGCAGACTTGAATCATTTTTTATCTATCTTAAAGAGTTGAAGCTCAAACTTAATAAATTGATAAATACGGTATGGTAAAAAACGAAAATTACAAAAATCATGAATTATCAAGACTTGCTGTAATGAGTCAAGTAATACATAAAACATTAAACGCGTTTAATCATTGTAAAATATCATTAACATCTAATTCTTTGTATTAATGCGTAATTTTTTTTATCTAACAATGATAATCGTTTCATTAAAACACCTATTACCTAATACATGCAATAATAAATTATTCTGAGGTACGAATCGTAATAATGCAAATCGATTGCGCATAGCACTTTGATTACTGCAGTAAAATTATGCTTTTCTGTCCAATAATTTTTTTGCTGATTTCAGCTGGAATGTTTTAATTGAATTTTTATTTCACGTTTATTATCATATTTAAAACATAGCTTATTAAAATAAAACATTATATAGCACATTTTTAGTTTATAAAATGAATATTACTGAATAGATACTTCCGTGACTGAAATTGCAAACTAATTGTTTCAGCCTTGGGTAGTTTCCTTGTAAGATTTAAAAAAATCCACTCTTCTTACGAATTGTAAAATTGAATAATTGTATTTTTGATTCCAAATGAAACGATTGCAAAAAGTATTTCGCATATTTTTTATGAATTTTAACGTTTCTTATTACAGTTAAATAAAAGAAATATCTAAATTTTTTATTAATTTTTTTATTTTATAATTAAAGGTCAAGAATTTTTTCGTTTACAATGATTGCAATTAAAGAATATAATTATTCAACTAATGAAAAGTATAAAAAAGTCAGTTATTACATTTTAATTATCAAGGTAAATTTTGGATAGGATTTTTATTTACTTAAAAATATTAAAATTTAAATGTTAATATGATAATAATATTCATCAAAAATAATAATTTTTCATATAATGTGATTAACTTATTGTGCTAATTGTTAAATCATCTTTACGTAAAACTATTTGAGATATACCTATGGATAACACCTTTACATTAAACCTTTGACGTTGTTTGATTCTTGACACTCATTGATCAAATCGTAGTAGGATGGTATTTCAAAGTATATTGAGTTACTCTCTTAATGATTTGCCGTGTCGCAATACTCATGGCAAGAGAATACAGTCAGTTCAGCTTCAAGAGTTGTTTTCATTCCTAAAAAACATTATTCATTCGGATAGAAAATTTACTTTTAAGTTAAATTTTTGCAAACATTAATTCACAAATTTTTTTCATTGTAAAAAATACTATAATTTCTATAATTTATAACATAAAAGCAACTTTTGTTTTCAAATATATATTATTAAATTTGAATATATAATAATTCGCATTAAAAGTTGTAACTCAAGAAAAATAAAAATTAAAGTATTTAATTTTTTAGAGTTGAATTTTTACAGGTAAAACATAAATAAATAAATTTAAGAGAATAAAAAGAAGCCTTAACAAATTTTTCAATTACTTATTTTAGAGGATGGACCAGTTGGCGTAGTCGTTCCTGTCGAGGGTAGTAAAGATAAACTCATTGCCGGATGTGGCAGAGACGTAGTTTTAGTGACTTGGGACGGAGAAAGCGACAGTACTGATCCTCCGGTTAAAAAGTTGGTTTCTGTAGATACTGACCGTAATGACACGAGAATAAACGATGGCAAGTGCGACCCTGCTGGTCGCTTCTGGGTTGGTTAGTTTATGACTTTGCATTAGCTTATCATTTACTTTTATAAATGAATTATTCTTACGAATATATTTTCAACACTTTTTTTAAAGGCACCATGGGCTTGGAAATAAATAAACACATTGACCCAAATCGAGGCGCTTTGTATCTTCTAAATACAGATATGAAGTTGAAAAATGTAATGTCACCAGTATCGATTAGTAATGGTTTAACTTGGAACTCGAAGAACAATGTCATGTACTATATCGATTCGCCGACACTTCAAATTTGGTCTTTTGATTATGACCATAAAGATGGAACTATAAGTATGAAAATAATAAATTTATTGATTCACGTAGGTGTAAAACAGCATTTGACGTATTTTTAAAATGCGTAAAATGCTATTTTACGTATACTGAACCTAAAAATATTGTTCAACACGCGTGTGAAAATTGATTCTCGACTTAGGCGATTACCACCCTCGCATCACTCGAGCGGTAAACACGCCCTCGTGTGAGAATCCACTTTTTTTTACACTTGTGTCGAAAACTACTATTAATTCACAATATTAAAGATAGTATTAAGAGAAGAATTAATAATATTGGTTATTTTATTATATTTTCAGCTAACAAAAAAATTGTTTTCGATTTAAAGAAAAATAACGTTAGTGGTTTACCTGATGGGATGACGATAGATGCTGATGATAACTTATGGATTGCTCTATATAATGGAAAGGCTGTAAGGCAATTTTTACATATTATATAAATAGATAAATAGAAGTTTCATGGGTAATACAGATATGTTGAAAATTTTTGAGAAAGAAACTAAAATATAAAGAAAAATTTGAAATATACTAAATTAATCGTATTAGCAGAAGGTTTAATTAGTTATTTATGACTGCATTTTTTCTCTAGTATTGAATCTCCTTCATATTAATTTTGTGAATATCAATTTAAACAAAATTAGTGCAAGTTTATTGGGAAATTTGTTTTTTAATTAAAATCTAAATAATTCAATTTTTATTTATTTGTTTTTAATTGTCTTAATTAAACTAACTATTTAATTAGAAAAATTTAATATAAGTTTTTCTCAACGTTTTTATTGTTATTGTAGGTGATTAATGTAGACCCTAGAAGCGGAAAACTGCTGCGAACTGTAAAATTACCTGTTGAAAAGATTACAAGTGTTGCATTTGGTGGCCCACAGTTAGACGTTTTATATGTTACATCAGCACATAATGGTATGACTGCTGAAGAATTACAAAGAATACCAGATTCTGGAGCTCTTTATGCTATTAAAGGACTTGGCGTTCGAGGAGTTCCGCCTGCTCATTTTAAATATAGCGATTAATTTTAATATAGAAATACTTTTTTAATTATGCTTGTACCAATAATATTAAACTTATCCAAGGTAAAAATAAAAGCAATTGAATTTTTACTTTTAAATTTATATCGACTTTAACATTAACTTTCTATTCTCATCGTTGAATATTACCTATAACATTTTAGTAATAAGGAAAATGTGAAGAATCATTATATTTCTTGTGTGATCATTGGCGTATTTGAAGGCGCAGCGTATGATAACAAGCATTTATTTTTATAATTTCTAACTGTAATAACAAAGAGTACTTTCTTTCGGTAGGTACGGATGCTATCCCATGCATTTTGAAAAATTAATAGTAACGACAAAATCGCAATGGATTTGTAATTTTAATAATGACGTCTGATAACCTACTTTAAACTTCATAATTCAACTTTTGATGTTTAATTTGCATGTTTTAGAAACTAATAATAGCAAGTTCTTACAGTTTATTTAGATTTTTTGCGAAATTTAATAATTTGTTTAAATAAACGTATTGTAAGTATGGCGCGTAAGTAAGCATCAACAGCTAAGTAGGAACAGCGTTTGTCGCGAAAACGAAAATTAATCCATTCCTGACAACACGTTCATCTATACAGAATTGTGAGAAAAACTTAAATTAAATTATGCTTTTATGAACATTTACACAAAATATTATTAATTCTATGTAAGCAAACTCGCCACCAAACAAATTATAAATTTAAAACAATAGTGATCTTAGATCATTATTTACTAGTCATTTTTTCTGATACGATCGTATAGTAGCAGATTCTTGTATACCCTCATTTTCTTGGTAGTTCATATTTTTTTATTCACCCTCATTCTGGTATATCAGTTACAATGTACTTGTTATTGCGCAAAAATGTTATAATTTTTGAAGACACTTTGTATTTAGATTTTATTTTTGGAGAAGTAACTATTATATTGTCAATATTTTTAAAAAATTGGGACACTATTGGAGGAGGGTTCGATGCATAAAATCGATCGATTATGCAAGTTAAGCAGCGATTAGTATATGGTTAGTACTTGATTCGGTGACTTTTGATAGTACTAACAAAAACTTTTTGAACTCTGCTGTATCAAGTTAAAAAAATACGTAAATACATATATGCATTTCATATGGATTTTTGTATTGTTTTACTTTTGATGGTAGAACGGTGTTCTCAGACAGCAGAGGTAACTGGGATTTTTCTCACTAAATATATGAAAATTTAACCTTTCTCCAACTAAGTACTGTTTTCGATGGAGTTACAGTTGAAAAAGAATAAGAGTTAAAAGTTGTTTAGGGTATTTTTTCTCATAGGTAGGTGGTAGAATAGTAACAAAATTAGAGAAATAGTATACTATAATTACAGAAAAAATACAGTAAAGTACGAAAAAGTACAAAAAAATACGAAAATATACAGTAATGTACAAAAAAGTACTGTAAATTACAAATAAATACAAAAAAGTA
>JAPYZA010009901.1:0-13553 GCA_030522685.1 Eupelmus azureus | reverse complement strand
ATACGATAAACCATACGGCATCCTGGTGAACTTGAATAAGCCCATTCCAGGGACGATGAAAGTAGAAAAAGGTCTAGACTTCGCCTTCAACGGGATCTGTTGGTAAACTTGACTAAGATCTACCATTGAGATATACTTTCCGTTTTGTAATTTGGGAAGAATAGAATCGATATTCGGTAATGGATAAGCATCTGCTTTCGATACCGCATTTACTTTGCGATAATCAACGCAAAAGCGGAACTTGCCGTTGGCCTTACGAACCATGACAACGGGGCTCGGCCATCCGCTGGTCGAGGGTTCGATTACTCCTGTCCCCAGCATTTCATGCGCTTGCGGAACATATCTTCTTCGCGCTTCTTGGAAGCAGGTTAACACTTTTGCATCACTGGGGTCGCAGCACCTACGTCGATAGTATGTTCTATCCACGATTTTCACCCCAGTAGAGGATCGACAAGCCAGCGATATCTTCGGGCTGTTGCTGATTACTTCGAGATCGACATATGTTCCTGTAGCGCTAAGCAGGATGCAATCTCGGTCGGGATTATGGATCGCGCCGAATGAACGAATGAAATTTGCGTCAACGTAGCATTCGATCTCACTTTTCGGGAGGTAGAGGCGGTCTGAATACTTTTCCAGCATCCAGAATCATTTCTGCATGGAGTGCTACATCTAACAGTGCCTTAACTCTGTGGCATCCTGCTATCCGCACCACTTGTTGCATTTCTGGGTGGAGGTTTCGATACAGGAGATCTAACTGTTTCTCTGTATCGATTGGCGGATTCATTCGCCTGATAATGACTGTGAGACATGTCAAGTAGTCTCAAACCGGCTCCTCCGGTCTTTGCGTCTAATTATTTGCCTCGTACATAAGGCTTTGCTGGTAGCCACTGTTGGCTGCATACCAACTGAAAAACTGATCCGCAAACTCTTGCCATGTGGTCCACAATTCTTTATTATTCTGGTACCAGATGTCTGGCACACCAGTAAATAGCTCGGAGAGAGAACTTAACATCTCTTCCTCCGAGAGTTGTGCCAGGTTCGAGCAATCCTTGACTCGGTTCAAGAAGTAATCGGCACATTGGCCTTTCTCTCCTGAGAATGGCACGCCCAATTTGTCCTGCATACCTTCGCGATGCTGTCGTAGAATCTAGGACCTTGACGGAATTGCAGGATTTAACTCTGAATTCTGCGATTTCCACCTCCCCCCCCCCCCCGCCAAGCCTTCGTTCGAGTATCTTGACAGAAGCCTCTCTGTTGCATTTCTTTCGGAAAGGAAGTCCGGGTAAGGATTCTCTTCTGTCACGTTAAAGAGGAAATCCGCCAAGGAAATCCCTTTGGCTAGTACCTAGGAAGGTATCCAAGTTGTCCTGGAATTTAGCTCTGGTTCTTTCAGTATTTCCGCTATCTATCGCGGTACTATTTATCGTAGGGCGGAAAATTTGTGCTTGCCAACCACTTACTTGGGCTGTCAGATCCTTTTTTTGTTTCATTTGTTCTGCATACTAATCATAAATGCAGCATCCTCTACTGGCCACAGCTGTGACCATTTCCAGCCACTAGGTCTGGCCGTTCTGCCCATTGACGGAGTCACGATTCTGCTCATCCTCTTCTGTGTATTCTGCCTCAGAATCGTGGTTTGATCTAGAGTCCATTTCTTGTCTTGTTTCCTCCAGGCGCTCAAGCACTTCGGCATCCATGTGAAGAGCTTCGAGCGGATGGGGTTCTGCGGCCTCGTGGGTGCTATTCATCCATGAGATATCTTAATCTCCGGTGCTTACTCTATCAATGAACGACGTTTGCAATTTCACCCTTGTGACTCACGCAGAGTGTTCATCTGCATCGGGGAGCTCCACAAAATCTTGTTCGCTGTAGTCACCCAATAACCACTTCACCATGCGATCCATGTTCTGGAACTAAGAACCCTCTGGCCGCAACGTCAGAGTACTAAAATGCTTATCAACGTTTGCTATTGAAGCGTAGAGACACCAGTTCTCTACACTCTCAGACCTCTTAATGTGGACTTTGTTGCTTTCTGTAATATTGGATATTTTAACAAAATATTAACCTTAATCTCCTTCGACACTACGAAAACGCGCGGTTCTCTAATCTGAACTTGTTTTTACGCAAGCAAGATTAGCCTAATCTATTCTCACGTCGGGGCATCGAAGGAGAGCGTGACAGCACGCGCGAAACTCTTGTAATTATCGTGCGATAATTTCAAGTGTCAACTCTCAAAGGATTACACTTAAGAGGAGGAATACACCAAATTATAATGTATTCTTAATATGGTTAAAAGTAGTGTTAAAAATAATTATAAAATGTAATAATAGTGAGATATATAATGTAAGTGACTTAAGATAGTGTTCGCGCTGGAATAATTATACATTTATGTTTGATAAGTACATATCCTTTTTTTTGGAGTTTGCAGAGTTTCTCAGCTAATTCTTAACAAAATTGGACTTATAAGTGTTCATTCTCTTTGTAATGAGCCTCTCTTTGGACTGAGTATTTTAGATTTTTAAGATGCATCTATAAAAAATTTTTAAGAATGAAATAGTGAAAATGTTTCGATAATTTTTAACGAACACAGTATTAAGTGACATTTTGCTATCTAAAATTATTTGTAAACCTTAAACTAAAAACCTAAACTACTCAGTCCATAAAGGGGCTCATTACAAAGAGAATGAGCCCTTATACGTCTAATTTAGTTAAAATTTGACTCAGAAACCTTGCGCACCATAAGTGAAAATTTCATTTTTTTTTGAACTGTAATAAAACAAGAAAGAAAATTAATGTTTATTGAAGTAACTATATTTTTTTGAATATAATTCTGTCAGCATTCACTAAACTTTTTTCACTTAAAACTCTATTAACATTATTTGAAAAATGTACTTAAACTTAAGAATAGTATTATTTCACTTAGATTTTTATTTACTAATATAATAATTTTACATTAAGGACCATTGGGTAAAACTGTACACTTATCAAATTTCAACTTTATAAACTCTTAATGATACTATATTAGAATCTTGGAATTATCCTCCAAACTAATTGTTGAAACAAAAATTAACAGGTGCATAATAGGGTTAGCTGCATCTAAAAAGAAAAATGCACACAAAGTAAAATATCATAATAAAAACACATGAGTAAGATTAATAGAATAGATAATACATATCTAAAATCACTTTTAGTATAATTTGGAATTTTGAAAAACAATATTGAAGTATTTCTGCTGAAAAGTCTCAAACAAACACGATGTAAACAAACATCCGGCTTGTGTCATGCTATACTGTCGTTCACCGCCCTGCCGATCACGTCGGTATCTCGCTCGCACGGTAAATCAAACAACTCGACATTTAGATCGTCAGCGCCGTATTATACAAAAACAATTAAGTAGAATATATCGAAATGCCATACTTATCAAAAACTTTGTTTGAATTAAAAGTATTTTTAAAGATTATAGAAGTAAACTAATTACAACAAATGCATAATTATAATAAAAAATATACATATATAGAAAACGTTTTTATTTAATATTTTTTAATGTGTTTACTTTATTTTTTTTTATTTTATTATATATTTACTTTTAATTAAGGTAATTGTACTTTAATTTAATTCTTTAAATCTCGAATAATATTTCATGTTTAAGTAATAAAATATAATATATTATAAAAGTCTGCTATGAAAAAAATTTTTTTACGAATTATAGAGACTATATAGTAATGCAAAATTATATATTATTATAATTATGTCTTTAATAATGTATATATGATATTTATAAGTATTTTTTCTGAAAATGTATAAGTTTATGCTAACAAAAATCCAAAAAACTGAAAATCGACATTTTTTCTCGAATTTGCTGTATCCCTCCCCTTAAGTGTTTTCCAGTAAGCAAGTACACTAAGTTGCCGATTAGGCAATCTTCCTTCGGTGACATGTAAAAAAAAATTTACTTTACTTGCACCGGAGTAGACTACGCCCGTGTGTACTTTACACTACTGTTAGTGGACACGCTCGTTATAAATTAACCAATTTTCGAGTCGTGAACAAAGTGAATTTACTCTACCGTAAAACACTCTGCGATTCTGGATGATACTTCACAGGGCAATTTTGCAGCTATTCCAAGTCTGCGAGATTGTTGTGCGCTACACTCACACTTACACACGGTTTCTCCGAGTTTTTGCCTGAAAAACTCAAAGAATTAGAGAGACAAGAAATTCGTTTTCGTTTTTCGTCACTATTACCCGGCACCACGACAATACCGGAGAAACTTCGAGAAAAATATCGAAAACCGTTTTCGATGTTGATCTAACCTCAAAAATACCAACGATTACCAAAATTGTCGATTAACTCTCGAAAATCGAAATCTCCCGAATTTCGCGTTCGATTCCGAGAACGTACGTTCGATTCCCGCGATTTTTGGTCCGAAACGCGTCGCACTACCCTGTAGATGCGAGAAAACGCAAAACTAAATTTTTCGGTTTTTCAGTCCCGTATACGATTTCAAAGACTTGTGAGCTGGTGATTCACCTCTCTTTCTTTTCGTCTTTATTTTATTTTTCTTTTGTCAATCTCTCTTTGTTTTCTACCTTTGCCCCTTTTCCCTGCGACTCTCCAACTCACTTTTTTTTAATGTTCTGCGACTGGGCTGATGCCGAACTACTCAGCTTCCTATAGCTCTCTGGACCGTGAAGAGAGTCGTGGGCAAAGTCTCAATTTTTCTGAAATTGGGGCTAAAAATCCGAGGAAATGATATGACAAGGATTTTTCGTCATCAGTATTTCATTTTCCTCGCAAAATCAACCTTTACTCACTCGCAAGCTTTCAAGCTCGTTGTTGAAGCTGTGGCGATGATGCGGACCCTCTACTTCTCTCCAAGTTATCGGTCGATCATAGACTTTCGTGGCACCGACTAGCTAGGTGGCTTCGCCCTCGGCTGCTTGGCTGCTGTTCCCAGTTGATGCTCGCGGACGGACCTCTGTATCATCCTCGCGGATTGCCTCGATACTGGAGCGTACGTACAGTCGCGGAGCGGGGCTGCCGGTCGGCCAGAGCCACAGTGCTCTGGATACTTTTCCGATGCGTGCGCGCGTCGCGAAGGGCCAGGAGAGAGTCCCTGCCTCGTGGCGATTTTCGGGTGCTCTCCACTCATTAGCGCTCTCTTTTGATAGAGTGTGTGTGTGTGTGTGTGTGTGTGTGTGTGTGTGTCTGTGTATTTGTTTATGTTCGTGGGTGTCGCGTGCGTGCGCAGCTCCTGCTGCTCCTTGCTCTTGCGCGACTTATAATAATTGCGCGTTATTATGAATCTGAATCCTTGCGCCTGCATTTATTTGTAGCGCGCAATGGATATTGTGCGTGGTCGGTTTGCCATGTCACAGACTCTATTCGAATCCCTGGACATTCGTTCGATTCTCGATAGATTTTATTACTCTACTAAGGAACACAAGGAGAAAAATATATCCAATATTTTTTGCTGACAATCCTGACGCAAACACATGTTTTGGGCACCAGTTGTAACGGGATTGAGTTTAATAAACAATTGAATAACTCGACAATAATGCACTCTGCTCAGGTCCTGTCATGAGCTCCACCGATGCGGCTGAAGTGATCCGTGAACGTTAGTCACTAGTTCAATGAACACTTCGTGCAGTACCGAGTGTCCGTTACAACGAGTGATTTTGCCATATCACTCGTAAAATTATAATAACAAACTCCGGTTGCTCAGCTTATGTACAGTGGCATCTGTACCCGCGGAGGCGGCGGTATTTCAGAGGCAGGGAAATCAGGATTCGAGTTTAAATAAAACGCGAACACGAGAGTTAAAGTGAAACAAATGTAGCATATTCTATTAAAAATATGTAGAAATGTAAAACAAAAGGTAAAATAAACGTATATTAGCGCGCCCACGCCACGAGAGTACGCTCGCGAGAAATCCTTCCTCGCAAGGAAAAGTGCGCGGTATATATATCTACGCGTCGCGATCACTGCTATATGCGAGCCGCGCTCTTCTCTCACACATACACGCAGTCTCTCACACACACACACACACACACACATACGCACTTCGTATCTACCTCGACTCTCCACTTGATGTGGAGAGGGGCCGCATGAAAGTACACGAAAATGCACTGGAGTAAACGGCTGCAAGACCGTGCTCGCGTGTACACCAGTGAGTATCTTAAAGCCTGCAGGCCTACCTTTTTATCGGCGTTCGCTCAAGTACAAAAAATTACTAGTCGTGTCGGCTGCACTGGCACTCCAATCTGCTTCCTAACTACTAAGATGACGTCTACAGCTTTTTATTTGATAAAAAAGTCGTAACATACACTGGTGCTGTAACGCGCGCGATCAGCTAGTCTGTTCATGCTAGGTCGCGGCGTCTCTCTCGTTCTCAAGCTCGTATCGGGTCAACAACTCGTGTGCGAGCTTAGCGCAATCTGCTCAAGTCGAGCGTCGCGCACATGCGGTGCGAAATAAATTCAAATTCGAATTATTAAATTCGCGTATCATCACAATGCATAAGATATTTATCCAAAGTTATATTTTTCTCTTTCAAACAACAAGAATGTCAAATATTCAGAATTTCTAACAAAATTTTTGTAGAAAAACTCATCAAAACATTTTTTACTAGGATTGACACATTCAGACTCAAACCTTGCCTAAAGGGGGAGGGCCTCGAAGGCCGGTTTTTGGCCCAATTTATATTTACATTTTTCTGGGATTTTCCAATCGGTTTTCTCAGCTGGACCTTCAAATGATCTCCAAATGATCTTGAACCCGACGTACTTGAGGTCAACAGAACTCGGATTATAAGTCAGCGACCCCAAAAACCTTAGAATACATGAGAATACCTCAGAATACATGTTTGATAGTGTTAAGTCTCTTGAAAATGCCATTAGCAAGTGATGGTATCTCCAGTATTTGGAGGGGGGAGGTGACTGAGAGGTCTGGGGTGGTCCATTTTGGGTGGAATCGTCTTATAATTAATAGTAGATACGTACAAAAAAAATTTCAGGTTTTTTCGCCCAAAAATAAATTGGTCCAAAAACCGGCCTCCGTGGCCCTCCCCCTTTCTCTATAAACTTATTAAACTTGCGTAAATTTTCGACGTTAAAATTTTTATTTTCAGAAAAGTTCATTGGAACTTATATAATTATAACAATAATGACTTGCTGTTTAAAAAATAAATTTTTGAAAATACAGAAAAATTTAAGACAAAAATATTTATACTTTGTTTTACACTACATAATATTCAATTCAAATAAAGAAATTTATAACACAAGAGACATACAAGAAGTTAGTCAAGTTACTGAAGATAGACATCTTAATTCTTACCATCAAAATTCAATGTTAGAAAATAAAATTTTTAATGATTTAAAACGGTATCTATTACAGGTCGAATTAAAGCAAATATCATTTAACATTTACTATTAACATTTGTTGTATGTAAATTAGAATGTTTTCTGAAATTTATTGTTATTTCTCTAATTAAAACCGTTTATCCGTTTATTAAAATCTTGCCGACGTTTCGGACGTGTTAAATATGTCCCTTCTCAAAGCTGTACAAAAAATTCAACAACATGTCAAGTTACACAAATATTGTAAATATGAAAACATCATAACTCTATTACAGATAATTTAAAAAAAGAGATTTTTACAAAAAATCTTATCAGTCAAATAATAAACTGGTGAGTCACTGCGGTGTCAGATTGTCGCTGTGTGTAAATTTATCGATTGACCAAAACTGTATAGAATAATTTTACGTACATTACATTTCGTAGTAATTATCAAATAAGATTTGAAAGAACTTTTACCGATTTCAGAATTCACAATGGACGTAATTAAATTCCCTAGCCAGGTCTTTATCATCGTACGTTCTCTCTCATATATTGTTATGTAAAGTGTCGAAAATCGGAAGTTTATCGTCTACTTATATTTTAAGTAAGTTCCTTATGGAACCGGAAGGTCGAATTATTACGACCATTGTAAGTTCTGTAATCGGAAAAAAAATTTTCAAATTTTATTTGACGGTTATTACTATTTTTATTAGATTGCAGACCACCAGACCTTATACCAAAACACATCGACAATGTCAACTCGCGATTAAAGAACGTAACTTTTCATAGTAATAAGATAAAACGGAAATTGAACCATTTTTCTAGTACCATTAACAGAAGAATTTTAAATTTCGAAATCACGGACATACATATGCATATTAAATTTCTAACTAAAAATATTGATTCTTTAAAAGTAGAACTCACTGAATTGACAGAAGAAAATTTTGCTGAACAACTTCTAGAGTTTTACTCACATACGCTAGAAATTTGCAGAAATACAATTAAAAAAATAAAAACTAGAAAAATTAATGATTTAAAAAGTAAACATAATAAGACCGATAATAACATGAACACGAACACAAAGGAAATATGGCTCGTAAATATTTTCGGCTCCGATATACCTGGCTATGTACACGATACCCTCTGCCTTGGGGAAAAGTTCAATTTCTTATCGGAAATTAATAAGCCAACGGCTTTTGAACTACTTTAAGATATTGAATTTTATTCAAATCTTAAGACTGAGAAACAGACAGAAAATAACAAAATTCGTAACGATCTCATAGACACTGTAAATAAATATAAAAAATAAACAACACTTAGAATTAGAAGATAAGATCATGTTAGAGAAAATAAAACAAAACAAGTTTTGAAAAATAACAAAGATATTTTCTTTGCCAAGGTAGATAAAGGATACATTTGCGTTGCGATTAGCAAGAATGTTTATATTGAAAAGGTAGAAAATTCTCTCGAAGATCAAAATAGTAGTTTTCGTAACAAGGGCGCAAAGTTTCCCACCCACGTGTGATTGCCGTGCACGAGGGTCGGCGAAACCGGCTCGAGTGATTCGGAATCACGCGCGGATGAGAAGTTAACGCACATGTTGCGAACAATATTTTATGATATCAGTATGCGTAAAATTCCACTTTTAAAAATATGCAAAATGTGTAAAGTGGAACTTTACGCATACTATATCATAAATATTATTTACCTTTAAATAAATGCGCGTTAAGACAATTACAAATTAAAATACAAATACTGAGCAAAGATTGGCATAACAAAGGTGTTTTTGAATTCAAAAATAGTTTTTCAAATATAAAATTAAACTTAGAAAATACAACGATACCTAGAGCCTATGGATTGATCAAAATTCATAAAAATAACTTTCCGATACGCATTATCGTCTCAGCCATAAACAGTCTAACGTATACACTTGACAAAGCTCTCTGCACTTTATTCAATAAATACATTCCAAAAACGAAATCGAATTTAAAAAATATCTTGTAACTGAAAGAAATAGTCGACAAATTAGCAGTACCAGATACGCATTGATTCACATCATTTGACATTGTCACTTTATTTTCTAATTTACCTACACCGACCCACAGTGACTCACTAGTTTATTATTTGACTGGTAAGATTTTTTGTAAAAATTTCTTTCTGTAAATTATCCGTAATAGACTTATGATGTTTTCATATTTTTAATATATTTGTAAATTGACATGTTGTTAAATTTTATGGTAGAGCCGTAAGAAGGGACGTATTTAACACGTTTGAAACATCGGCAATATTTTAATAAACCGATAGTTCGCGGCGATCAACAGAGTCTTTTCGTTTCCTTATATTTGGACTTGCTAATGTTTACAGTGTAATGCAAGTGCTTAAATTGAATCTATCATAACTTTCGACCAAATTAATATTTTTCACCTCTAAAAAAAGCAGATTAAAGCTTGTTTCATCTAGTTTTATTTTCTTTTTTATACTGTAAATAAGGCGGATACAAACCAAATTGTTACAGTTTTTCGTTTAAGCTATTTTCTAAAAAATACTAAATTATAATACTATAACAGTTTATAACTCGAGTTTCGAGGCTTATTCAAAGAAACTATAATTATGCTTATTAGAAATTTAAGTATAACTGTAGGTTTGCGTAACGGCACAAAACTGAAAATAATAAAATTATTTGAATATAACATTGAGATAACAATTTGCTATTATTTTAGCTTTCGCAATGACGACTAATAAATCCCAAGGTCAAAGTTTTGATGGAATAGGGTTATACTTTAAAAGACCTTTATATTCACACGGCCAGTTTTCTGTAGCTCTTTAACAATGCCGAATCCGAATAAAATAAGTATACAAAACGAATCTCAAAATTCGTCAGATATAGATAATATTGTATGGAAAGAAATTTGTGAATAGCGTTTTGATTTTCAACAAGTTATGCATTATATAAAAAGTACAAGTCTACTCAGCCAATCGGATAACGAGTAAAACGTATAATAAAATACTAAATACATTATTGTTTTAGGTGACAAATTGAGTCACAATAAAAGTATATATCTAAAACATATATTATTGCATCAATCAGAGAATTAGCATCAATCTCCAGAAGTTTCAGACATTTAATAGCGGTGTTAGTCATCAGCGTCGATACTGCTACAAATAAAGCTTTTTCTAACGATGCTCGAAAATTCTGCTTACTGCAAACAGAAACATTCAATCACGTTGACATTTAACCGATCCTGCGTGAGCACGAGACATCGCGAGGGCAATGTATGAATTTTTGCAGCTTTGTAAAAACGACGAAGATAGCTCTCTAATAAAAAGAGAAACTGATCATTAGACTGACTCATTGACTGATAGATCGGCCGCAGATTTCGTTGAATATAGATCGCGCGTATCAGATAGAAGTATATCTGATTATTTAATTTTGACATTGCATTTTGAGTTTAAGTTTTGTCACTAAATTTATATAGAATTAATCAAAGGCTTTGTATAGTATAATTATTTTACTTAAATATATCTACGCTTAACCTTTGGAGGGCCTGCACTTGAGGAATTTAAAAAAATGCTTGTTTCTATAGAAAAGTGATCTGAAGCATATGATAATGGGCTGAATTAATGTCAAATATTTGGAGATCAGTGGCCTTACGCCAAATGGCGTATCCCGGCCCTCTAAAGGTTAAATTCGATAATCAATCAGCATTCCTCTGATTGCCTGTTACAGTCGGACCTGTAAAGTACGATCTTCCCTTGTTCCTGCATTAAATAAATAATTGTTTTACGAGTTAGGCGACCAAACTGTCATCTAACATATTGTCTCATTAGTAGTCTGCTTTTTAAAAGGTATATGAAAGGTTTATTTATATTTTTTTAATATAAAGTATCCTCCATAGGATTCAATGTATTGTTGTAGTAGTATATATAGAGAATTTCCGGAAATAATCTGCGCTATTCACATATTTCTCGGACTAAAATTTTAACATTGCTAAAATTAATATTATGGTTAGTATTTGCAACATACTCAGCAAAGGCGGAGACAGGTTTTTTAATATTAACATCACGTTTATGTTCATTGTTGCACAATTTTAAATTTATTTTGCTCACTTCAACCTATGTACTAGAGTAATCTTCACAATCAATTTTATAAACAATGTTGCTATTGTCGCCATTATTTAATCTGCCCTTACCTCGTTTGATAAATCTATTAAAATTGTTGTAACTTTTGCAAATCCGAATAAAGTTATATCTATGGAAAGTTTGGTTAATTTTATTTGGTATTTTTTTATGTATGGCAAGATCATTATTTTTTTTCTGAGAAAATTACGATTTTTTTTTAGATTATTATTATATTACCAGAGTTAATGTTTTCTACTATTATTTATTATATTACCAGAGTTAATGGTGTACTCTCTTCTTCATATATTTATCGATGAAAGCAAGATGGTAACTATTGCAGATAAGATACTGTTTTGCGGGTTTCAAATTATCTATATTAAAAGAGTGATGTGAAAGGTTAATACACTTATTAACCAGATTATAGATAATAACAACTTTTTGTGATCTTGCGTAATGCGACAGGTAGTTGATAGAATTTCCAGATGCCGTTTCTTTTTTTTGTACCAATTTGATACAGAAATGTCATTAGTTTTCCTATATTCGTAATATCAAGAAAATTTATTTTACTATCCTCCTGATTTTCGCATGTAAATTTTAAAAACTCATTGTAATTATTAAATGTTGTGAGAGTAGATTCTATGGCATTTGTCTTAATAATGAGGAGGCAATCATCAACGTACCTCTTATATAATAAAATGTTTGAGCCATTGATGTATAAACAGGAAATATCAAGGGCTTGAAGCAGAAGTTCAGCAAACCATGGACTCAAACGAAATCCCGTCGGGACACTCATGATTTGTTGATAGTACTTATCATTAAATTGTAGAAATGTGGAGCTTAATAACATATTAATACCTTATAGAAATTCATGCAACGCTATGTTTAGTTTGCCCTCGAGATACTTCCATTTTTTAGATAATCCCTAAAATGCAAGGTCCTTATGATTATTTGTAAAAAAGGAAACGAGATAGAAGGAAGTCAGGCAATAATCTTCCGGAATAATGGTCTTATCATAGATGTTCTTTAGAGCCACGATCTTTTTCATGGAAGATTCTGGGTGTGGAAGATAAGTACTAGCTTTGAAATATTTTTGTCAATACTATAGGAAGGACTACCAATAGCTAAGACAATAATTCTTACAGGATAATTATTTTTGTGTATTTTAACGAGTCCGTAAGAGTGGGGATGCGATAAATGGTCGAGATCGAATTGTTAAAATTTTATGTTACAAAAAACAGTACTATTTAAAACTTATAAATATTACTACTATTATATTAAAGTAATAGATTCCGACTTTATTTTTGACGTCAAAATTTCACGTTTCTTTTTAATTTTTGCAAATCTCCAAGAGTGAATCAATATTTTACTTTTTTATCGTACTTATTTTTTGTGTACTAGATGTATTACCTTAGGCGAAGCAATAGCGTTTAAAATAATAGAGTTTGTGACATAAAGACTAACCGAAAACTGCTTGTGCAATAATATTCAGGGCAGTCCGTAGATTATTCGTGCATAGTTTGCAGCTCGAAAATTCCATTTGTTAATTTTTTATTAAAAATTTTCAACAAAAAATCGCATTTTTTAAATTTTTTGCCTGTAAATTAAAAACTAGTGAAGCAATCGTAATGGCCTAAACGGAAGAATTTTAGAGAACTACATAAAATATTGAGAGTTCAACTTCTTCACAGTGGTAGCTACTTATATGCTCTCTAAGTATGCAACACCTGAATTCGGTAGGCTTAACCGTTTTGGCACAATTCGCATTTTAATTTTTTTTTACACTTTTTTAGCGGAGGCCTGGATGCCTCTGAGATAGTCCGAATTTAATTTCAAAAAAAGATTTAGAAACTAGACTTTAATAGAAATAAATCGTCTGTCTTGATTTTTTTATAATTTACTTGAAAGTGTGTCAAACATAGCGAGGAACATGAGCGAAAAAGTGTTGGAGTGGTGGGGGAACGCGCTCCTTGCGTTTCCTTGCGCGCCGCGTACATTTATTACACGGTCGTATACACAGGTCTGGAAACTCCCGTGGTAGGGATAGGTCTGCTAATGTGACCGGGTGTGTTTTATAAAACGGCCATCTGCAGCGCTCCG